>JZKD02S0146216.1:136166-162279 GCA_000966675.3 Picea glauca
CAAGGCAAGAATTCAAAAGGACTACACCACAAATAATATCATTCACTCCCACATATGTAAATTTCTTTTATGGTCATTGTTTTTATTGTACTAACTTTGGACATAAATTTTCATATTGCAAGGCTTATGGAAGAAATGTTCAAGAAAGAAATGTTTATGTGGCTCCAAATAATATTGAATGTTACAAATTCCATAACTATGGAGACATAGTTCGTGAATATATAAGCATTATCGATACTTCTATGAAAGAGAACAATGATATCATATATAAGAAAGTATGTAAAAGAAAAAAATAACAGGTAAATGAAGATCAGGTGAATGAAGGACACCTGGAATTCATACTCTTAAGATTGGAAATAGTATGAGATCAAGAAAAATCTATAGGAACAAAGGAAGATCTCAGATACAAGAAGAATTGGAGAAGAAATGGAAAACAAGAAGAATAGGTGAATAAAGACTAGGTCCCAGTAATCGCGGGACTTGTGGTAGTATGAAGAATAAAAGAAGAACATGTGAACAAAGAACAGGCTCAAGAGATTATACTTTCAGGAATTTTAGTGTGTGATGAATACAAAGGAAGAATGGAATAAATTAGAGTTTAGATAGATGATGATAGTTCATATAGATAGAGTGGGTATTGTTCTAAGCCATCTGACTTGCAAACTCCTAGTAAACATGAATATTGAATAGGGGGAGTCAGTGTAGCAACCACTATAGATCAGAGAACAATCTTTCGAGAAATTTGATGTGTGTGTAGAAGACATATTGAAAGTAGTCGGATAGAAGAAGTACAAAATGACAGATTGATCGATTGAGAAAGCATTGTTCCCACATAGGTGTTAGTTGGTAGTTACACAGGAAAAACTTTATGATTGTATTCAGGAAGAGTTATATTCAATACAGGTTGTTCTAGACATGCATAGTTTGGTTTTTAGTGGAAACATTTGATATGTGATGATTAGTTGCATCTGTATAGTATAGTGACAGATGGGAGGAATTGTGGACAGTTGAGTAGCATATCTATGGACAGTTTGTCACATATAGCCAAATATGGATTCATGATATTTTTAGTAGGTACAAAAAGAATGGGTCAAAAAAGATACATAGAAATACATATTTACAATTGGAATCAGTGGAATCAATTGGTCACGGAAAGACAAGCAATGAAAGACACAATGGAATAGGAAAGGAGAAACCATCAGTAGAATTTACATCATCAGAATAAAATCATTGAAAAACATGGTTAAGTGAATGAAGAAATCAAGTAATGAATGCATTTTATATATGTCAGTGAATTTCAAGAGGAAGTGCCAATGGGAAATAAGCAACACTAGAAGAGAGGAAATAAAACATACACAAGTATCCCTACATTGATCTGCATCTTACATAAAATTCAAGGGAAGAGAAATTATCAGTGAAAGATATCTATAAAGGAAGATCAGTAGCATGCAGACAGGGGGAGACATAACGACAGGAGAGTTACCTTTTGTCAAATAAGGAAATAAAGAACAAAGGCATGGAAATGAAGATAAATAATAGATGCATAATGACAGGGGGAGAATCCCCAAGGAGAGATACCCTTTGATGTCAAAGGGGAGAGTGAGAAACATTGATGAGGAGAAATGGTCACAGGGGGATCATGAGAATTGGAGTATGAGTGTTTCCATTAATGTTGGTGTTTCCATAAATGCCAAAGGGGGATATTGTTGGACCGTTGGTTTGGAAAATTGGTTTTCATTGATGCCAACCCTTAAATATTGAATTCATCCCTTGGAGAGGTCCATAGATGTTGGACAGGTGATTGACATTTGTATGATCGAGATTGATGGTGAGTTAGTTCGGTGCATTTGATGTAGTCTAAATGTATCTCCAAAGGTGTGTTTATAGGAATGAATTTGGTTGAGGAATATGGAAATGAAGGACATTGTAAATTCATGTAAGATACTCATAGATGGATAGTATTGTTCATGTTATTTCCAGTGATAGGTGGTACACCACATGGTTCCTCATGGTTGATGAGTTATGGCCTTGTGAAGTTGGAAGCCCAAAAGAATGGTCAAGAATCCCTTAGTTGGTTACAAGTCAATGAATTAAAGGTAAAAGTGTTTGTAACAAGAAATTTAAATAATCCCTAAAGTTAAGGAAAGAGGTCCTAAAGTTAAGGAAACATGTTACTTAGAAAAAGTATAAATACACCTCAAGAAGTCTCTCATAAGCACATTTTACATACACAAGTTCATTGAATATCTATCTAAGTGATCAAGTGATTGTTATCTGAGTTAACCAAGGATATCTGAGACATTTTTTAGAGGGAAGATGAAGTAAAAAATTGATAAATTCCAAGGGAGTATGAAGTCTTGTGAGGATGTGTTCTAAGGTATGTTATTTACAGGTCATCGTACCATTTTATCTATAAATTAGTTTCTAGAATGATTCAGATAGAGAAAACTGGAGGATATTGATAAAACATATCAAGGTACGTGTGGTAGAAACTTCCACTTCTGGTTCATTTTATTTTGGGAGATAAACTCCGTGGAAGATAAGGTTTTTTGTTGGTCCTGAAACTAGTCTCAAACAGGTGTTCCAGGTAAAAAAATCATAAATTATTAATAGAATATAAAAATTTAGTGTGCCAAAATGAATTGGATACAATATAGTCCTTATTTTTTTTGGTGAAAGTTTCAAATCCATATATCAAATATTTCATGTGTGGCATGCTCTACAACTTCACTCTCTAGAATAAGCCATAGTTCAGAAAATTTTCCCATTTTTGCTATAATTCCTTTTCTAGGTTGTTAAAAGTGGTGAAAAATGGAGGAATTATAGAGAAGATATTGAATAATATTATGTACAATTTGCATACCTTTATTCATAAAAAACAATAGTTCCATGAGACTAAGGTAAAGTTTTATGAAGATGTTATTCTCTTGTTTCTGAAGTCAAGGAAGGTATACAGGTCTATGATTACATAAACCATTTCTATATGCTCATTGATATCATCATGACTATATGCTCATGATATATTGAATGAAATCATATATGATTCATTGATGATATACTTCTAATAAAGTTGAAGTTTATATATTTTGGTTAAACGTGATAAAAGTGCTCATACTAATTCACCCCCCCCCGGCTGAGTATTCCAACATAAGCTCCAATCATTGTGAAGGAAACAATAGAAGAGAAAATCATGATCAATGGAGGCATGAATTCATAAGGACTGCATCACAAACAAGATCATTCACTCCCAGGTACAAAAGTTTACTTTATGGTTATTGTTTTAATTGTACTAACTTTGGACATAAAGTTGTGGATTGTAAAGCATAGGGAAGAAATGTTCAAGAAAGATATTCTTATGTGGCCCCGCATAATATTGAATGTTACAAATACCACAACTATGGACACATAGCCTGTGATTGTAGAAGCATGATGAATACCTCCATAAAGGAAAACATTGATTTCAGATACAAGAAGGATTGGAAAAGAAAATAAAGACAAGAAGGACATATGAATGAAGAATAGGTCCCAGAGATCAAACTCTTAGGATTTTTAGTAGTACGATATCATGATGAATCTATAGGAAAAGAGGAAAATCTCAAAACTCAGGAAGTTAATGAATCTACAGGAGAAGAGGAAGATGAATCCACATCATAGTGGGTATTTTTTTGAGCCATACATCTTGGAGACTCCCAACAATGTGAATATTGAAGAGGGGGAGTCTAAGAAACAACTATGTAGATTAGAGTACTATATTTTTAGCATATTGAAGTATTTACAGAGTGATAGCAGAAGTAAAAAGTGACATATTGATTGTTTGAGAAACAAATTTTTGAACACATTCCAATGTAGGTATCAACGTATAGTTATGAAGAATATCAGTGGCACACTTTTCAGGCAGTGATTCATTATTGTATTCCACGCATGTATTTAGGCAAGGATATATTCAGTATAGGTTGTTCTAGACATGTAGAGTCTGATTTGAAAATTGGGAAAACTAATGCACATAATTGATTCAATTTGAAGTGCAAGAATATGTTGTGATAAGTTACAATAGATGTACCAGTATTATGTAGAAAAATAATGGACAGTTTATGAAATATGGATAGAAATGGATTTATGAGATCATTGGAAGGTCTAGAAAGATATATGACAAAGCATATTTGCAATTGAAATTAGTTGAATAGGTAGAAATAGTGGAATCAATGGAATCAATGGACAAGTAAAACAAGTTAGTCACAAGAAGATAAGCAATGAAAGGCATAACAAAACAGGGAAAGAGAAATCAACAACAAAATCCATATCGTAAGAAGGAAATTGTTGAATGATGTGGTAATTGATGTCCAAGTAGTGAACATGACAAGACATAAATATTTGAAGTCATGTAACTTTGAATTCTTTTTATATATGGCAATGAATTACAAGAGGAAGACCCAACGGAAAACAAGCACTTAAAGAGAGGAAAGGAAGTATACATAAATCCCCACATTGAGCTGCATGGAATCTTGCAGAAGAGTTAAGGGGAGAGAAATTATCATATAAAGGAATCAAAAAAGAAAATATCAGAAGCATGAAGACAAGGGGAGCGCATGAAGAAAAAGATATTTTTTTCATAGTAGACATATCGAAAGGTGGAGCTACCTTTTTCCCATGATGTCAAAAAAAGAGGGAGAAAGAGAAACAAAACATTGGAAGAATGAATATAGGGGAAGCAACCCCAAAGGGAGATACCCTTTTCCATTGATGTAAAAGGGGGAAAGAAACATGAGAAGAGAAGCATGAGGTGAGAAGGATTGGGATCATTAGTCACAAGTAGAGCATGAGTGTTGGAGTATGAATTTTTCCATCAATTCCGAAGGGGGATATTGTTGGGTAGTTGATTTTCATTGATGTCAATAGATGTGGTTGTCATTGATGTCAATATATGTGATGGGTAAATTTGAAGAAGTCTAGAATAATAAGCCACAGAGGTTTGGTCATGGAACCCAAAGTTGTTTGAGGAATAAGGACATGAATACTTTGTAAATGTAGGTAACACACTCATATATGGATAGTACTCATCATACCATTTCCAATAGTAGGTGGTACATCACGTGGTTCCTCACGGTTGAGGGGATATTCCCTCATGAAGTTGGAAGCCCCAAAGAATGGTTAAAAATACCCTAAGCAGTTACAAGTCATTAACTAAAGGGTAAAGTGGTTGTAACAAGAAAGTACTAGAAGCCCTCAAGTTAAGGAGAGAAGTTACTTAGAAAAGTATAAATACACAACAAGAAGTCTCTCATAAGTACATTCACACATAAGTTTAATGATTATATATATTTCAAGTGATATTTTGGTAAATCATTTTGTATCATATCTGAGGCAACAAAGTCTAAGGTAGTGAAGTATGAGGTAGCTAAGGGAAGCGAAGGGAAAAGTATGCAAACTAGATTTATGAGGTTATCTGCGGGTCACTGTGGATCAAGGCGTGGACATCTACAAGCATAGTGGAGAAAAAAATAGACATTTGTGGGTTGATAGTGTGAAATTCATGGATATGAGAAAAGGTCCTGAAGAGAGAGATTCATGTATCAAGTTGGTTTGTCTGTATATGATCTAAAGCACCAGGTCAATTACAGGTCATGAGGTATGTTTATATGCATGATTAGATTAATATATCTTGGTGATATTGTACATGCTTGAGACATGGTGTGGTGATTTAGGAATATGGTAGAGACACATCTTTGTGTTTTTTGTACATAGTTGAGGTACACACTTGGTATATGGTGGTACATGTATGAGGTACATTTCATGGTGATATTGATGCATGTTTAAGACACATCTTGATATTGTTATGGCACATGTTTGTGGTACATGCATTGGATGTTTTGGTACATGGTGTATGGCATGATCGAGACATATTGTGAGTCTTATGGTATATTTTCAAAGTACATTTCATGGCACATGGTTTATGGCACATGTTGGTACATGGTACATGATATGGTACAGTTTTAATACATTGTATGGTACAATTTTGATACATGGTATGGTGCATGTTTGGTACATGGTATGGTACATGTTTTGGTACTTGGTATGGTACATGTTTTGGTACCTGGTTAATGTTGTGATACATGGTAGATGTTGGTACATAGTATATGATTGGATACATATCATTGGTATTTTGGTACATTCATCTTGTGATGGTATGATACATGTTGGTGATTGTGGTACATGCTTAACACAAGACTAGAGACATGTTTTGGTGATATCGGGTATCTGGATGAGAGGTGTTCTTGATGATCATGGATATGGCTTCATTGATGTTGAATATCAGTTATAGTGATATGTTGGATACAATGATAGTTTGATTAGTGACAGGTTGGATATAGTGACAGGTTGATGTGACAATGATAGGTTGAATACAGTGACAGTTTAATCAGTGGTAGATTGATGTGACAATGATGGTGATTTGTTGATTGATAAATCAATGACAATATCAATGGTAGGGACATTTTTTTATACGCGTGTATTTCAGAGAGGTAGTATGGAGAAAGGAAAGAGGGTTGTAGCCTCCTTCTGATTGGATCCAAGGAGCTCATGGAGCTGGATCTTTTTTCCGGTTGGAGTTTCTAAATCACGGGTGTTAGCACTCTGTAAATTTGTTTAGCTAACAAAACAAACGACAGAGGTAACCTACAAACCACTTTAGAGCTGGGTACTAGCCTGCTCGGCTCAAAGAGGGCTCCCTCCTATCACTTGGTCTTTAATGGAGGAGTTTTCTTTAACAAATCACTAGCTAGGTTTTGTTGCTTTGGAGGGTTTTTTATAATTTTGTTGGCAAGGAAGGGGAGGGACACTTAGGGATATGGAGTCAAACTTTTGAAATGAATGGAAGCATTGATTGGTCGGTAGAACTCAGTAGAGGATAAAGGCTAAATGAGGCGATAAATCCGAGTTGTAAATTGTAAATTTTCAAAGTGTAAGAAGAAAGGAAAAACATATAACTATATCATAGCATTTAATAAATGAATTCCGACTTAGTTAGGAAGAACTTAACACAGTTTAAATTGCTTAAGATGAGAGAATCACAAGATGAATTCCAGGCCTTTAACTATCCAATTTAAACAGAAGATAGTGTAAATGGAAACAAAAATACATGAAATACATACAAAGAGAGAATAAAAAACTGAGACCACCACCATTAGAATATTTTCATGGAAACTTCAAGACCCTTGCATGTGTATTCTATTCAGCTTCATAAAATTACATTGTAGTTCCAAATATCTAAAATCGTGTCCTTGCACTTCTGCCAACCCCTAATACATTTGAAAATACTAATATTTATAAAAGTTGAGTTCCTTCGGTTTGAAATCGATTACAATGATTAAAATGAAACGTTTTGGTTTTAAAACCGATTACAATAATTACAAGGGGAAGTTTCAGTTTTGAAATTGATTACAATAATTAGCAAGAAAATGTTTCATGATTCGGATTCTGTCTCCTCTGGCGTTACAGTTTCTTTATTCGCTAGTTGTTCTTCTCTGGTCTTCCACATTATTTTCCATCATCAGTGATATCTAGACATCATCTACTAGACCCTGGAAAACTGCATTTTGTCTTACCCAGCCGCACTATCTCCTTCCATTGCAAGTCATAAGGGATATCATAATTTTTCATTCCCTTTATCAAAATCTCCATGTCAATGCAGGAAGCATATGACATGAATGGAAATGTAAGCTTGACTTATTTGAAATGATTCAGAATTTCAAAGTTTGTAATCATAAGCTCAACTAGTGTAGCTCCTTTCATATTTTCCTCCAGGGTTTCGAATTTGGAATGATCCATTATGCACTGAGTCAAACGAGGATTTTATTCTTCCTGATCATACAATTTTCCTTTTCCATCCCAAAATGGTGGAAGGCCTTTGATAAACAGTTCTTCAAACAAATCCTTGAACTCTTGCACACTTTTCTCCATCTTTGTTTCCTTGGTTTGGACGGATTTCAACAGGTTATGTTTAGCAATAACCCTCATTGCCTAGATGATCAATGTAGTTATGTCTTTAACCCCAATAGTCTGAAGGTTTGCAGTGGGAATGGATTTGAGTCGATTTATGGCATTTTGGGCCCATTCTGATGGTTTCTTTGATAAATTTTCATTTACAATAGTGCACCTACTTCTGGTTGTGATGGCTATGTTGTCTTTATAATTAATGAAATTCAAATATAATCTGAACTTGGAAGCTTTAGCATATATAGAATCCCAGATGATATGATTTCCCCCCTACAACAAGCCTTTGCCTCTTAATCTCATATTCAATTTATCTATCCTTTCCTACAAGACTTCATTCTCCTTTTGAAATTTAGCCATTCTTTCATCCTTTTCCTCCATCTCCTGCTTTAATTTCTCTATGGTTCCTTTTATCCCTTTGATTTCTCCTTCTTTCAGGATAACTTGTGACATAACCTGGACAAGTCCTTATGTGTTTGTCCCAGCTTCTACAACGGGACATGCAGTTACAACTCTGTTTAGTAATTATGTTTTCTCTTGTGACCATTTCACCTTATCTTGTTCTAGTTGCAACACTCTAGCCTTGTATTCCAATGTCTCTTGAAGAAGTGTTTCCTTTTATTGTTCTATAGAAACCAATTTTGTTTTTTGTGGATGCTCTATGGAAGAAATTTTCAATTTCTTCTTCAAGCTTTGAATTAATTTGTCTTTTTCATCCAATGAGGATTTCAACCCTTGGGGGCCTTCAGATTCCAACCTCTTGACCTGAGTCTGCCAAGATCTGCTAGATGCTTTTTCCTGTCTCAAATTTCCTTCCAATTTCATTGCATAAGATGACAACTTTGAATTATTCAAGATTAAACTCAGGTAATCATAATACAATATATCATTGGTATGCTTATGGAATTTGACCTTGTCTGGAGCACTGATGTTTTCATATCTTATCTTTATCTCAGATACTTTGTCTTCATCTTCAATTGAAATGTTAAAGGTTCTCTTTTCAACATCTCTTACTGTGAACAAAGAATATTTATGCTGAGAAATTTTTTCCACTTCAGGTTCTAAATCCCTGATCTCACCTAGAGCTATGTTTCCCTTCTCTGCATACTATTTTTCTAGATCTTATTTGGATTGATAAACTTCCTCAAATGTTTTATCAAAGATTTATTTCTTATTGCTAAAGGTTCTTGATCCACCTTCACTTTGGAGTTTTCTTTCATTTTCAACCTCTACAGTGCTAGTACCACTTTCCACCATATCTAGATTTATTTGTTCTCTAGGATATTCCTCTTCCAAATCCACTATCTGTGGATACTGTGTAATCTTCATCTTCTTAGGAGAATTTTGTTGATCACTGGTTCCCATGGCCTCTGAACTAATTCTCTTGTTGTAAACACTTATCTTAGGAAATTTGACTATCAGTTTATGAGAAGCTTGTTTTGTTTGGCCTTGTTGTAGGGTCACCTCCACTTGCTGCATTTGAGTTGGTTGCAAGATTTCTTCCATGTCAACACAAACTTCTACATTTTCCATCTTATCAAAACCCTCAAACTTTTCATGCTCATAAGGGGATTGTTTGTTCATCAATCTTCTTTCGGATATGATTTTATATGGATCATACCTTCTTCCCTGTAGTTGTGAAAAATCAAACTCTTTGAGATTTGCTTGAATTTGAGATAAACATGATATGGATTTGACAATGAAGGGGCCAATGATAAAACAAAACTTGAGGTTGTAGGGCTTGTGAAACTTCAAGAAATGCTCTGTCTCAGATATAATTCTTTTCCTGATGAATTCAAGGGAAAAATATTATAGGGGTCAAAAAAATAGGCAATATATAAGGGCATTCATGACAACCATAAACCCATATTGTTTTTGAGTGTATGAATAGTACCCAATCCCCCACTTTGTTCTCTGGAATTGGATGTAGATAGCTCCTCATGTCATCTAAAACTCTAGATAGGTTGGTATTGAAAATCAAATTGTAAACTCTGAACATGACTTTGTTTACGAAGATAAGAAATGTAATCCTTTTACATTCAGTTGATATAAATGTTTCTTCAAGAAATTATCTCTTATTGGTTTCTAGGAAAATATTCAACAGATAGGTGTAGTATCTAAAATGTCTTAGAGAGAGAAAATTCACTACATGTTTATGGATATTATTAGCTATGAATTGATAAAAAATGATATGGACTGACACACCAAACTCTAACTTAAAAAAATGTCAAAATAAAACTGAGCATGACCTGAACTACATATTTGTCACTGTCTAGACATAAAACTTGACTCAATAGGGAGTAGACCCATTATAGTTCAATAACCATTATATTCACATTCATTAGCAAAGAGAGACTCTTTGAAAAATGTTCAGGTTTGACAATTCTCTGAAAAAATAGATCTCGAACCTATGATGGACATTCTTTGTATACCCTAATTAGATTCTCTTCGTTGAAAGGTTTGGAAGTTGCATAAAATGACTCTGGTATGCCCATGGGATCATGAATTGACAGACTCTCTACGCTACACATGACCTCAGACTTGCATTTATTCACAATGAATCTTTGTTCATGGGAATAGTATTCAACACACCAATCTATAAATCTGGGAAACGGGAAAGCAATTTCAATAGCATAAGGGACTATGGTGGCCTGGACTACTTCATGGAACGATATACACCTTCCTACTTTATCGGACATGTTACTTTTGGACACAGAGATGGGCGAAATGGTGATTTCGGTATCAAAAACGTTTGAATCTCGGTCAATTGGGGCTTCTTCAATCTCCCCAAGATCTTGTTTTGTTACTGAGGTTATGATAGGATCCATGGTTGTGATGAAAAATACCTAGAAACGAGCAGAAATGGCATGTAATTGGTGTATTATTGAGTTGCAATTGAAAAAGTGTGGTCGCGCCAAGGTTCAAATAGTACAATGTTCGAAATAATAATAAAATAAATAACAAAATGCCCCTCTATACTTTTCCAAATTTTGAGGGAATGAGAAAGTGGTTTGGGGAAACCCGCTTTTCACCCCAAAATGCACCTAGTGGTGCCACGTAACCCTGAACAAAAACCATGGTTTAAATTTCAGGCCCACTCTCCAAAATTAACCCCCACACAACTTCTCCCCCCAAAATCATCCTCGACCATCGATATTGAGATTTCATGATATGCAATGTGTAGGGACAGATTATATTAGCACTCTTTCTAGATTTAGCCTCTCCCTACCATATTTAACCCCTTCCCTAGTTTATTAGGCTTCCAAAGTGGTTTTAGATTCTCGCTAGATTCTGAAATTTTGATTTCACAAAAACAATTTAGCGGTGACTAACAAGGGGGTTGTATCGTCCTTCTGGTTGGAGCTAGAGAATTTAGGGATTTTTTGATCCAGGTGGATATTGGTGGCCACCCACCGATTCCAACTGACTCCTCTTTACAATTTTCATTTTAGCACATTATTTTGTACTTCTTTGTAATTGTGGGTTCTACACTTTCGGGGATGTCTGAAGCCCTACACATCTTCCAGGTGCATATTGGTTTCCTCCGACTTAATACAACTGAATTATTTGTATTTTTTCATGTCAGCACATCTTGTTTTACTTTTGGGGGCATTTTTGGGCCCTAAACAATATTTTTTGGATCTCCACAGTCAAATTGTAGACAAAGTCAGAGTTTGATGGCATAATGTGCAGTTCATGAAAATACCTTTCCAAATATCTATCACACGCCTAAAAAGGAGGTCGTATGCAAAAGTTACAATACCGGGAAGTTCAGGTACCAACTTACCCATAGAGGGCCACATAAATTTTGGTGTTTCACCTCGTAGGGCTAGGTTTTTGGATGTCTACAGTTTTGGAATTCATGAGTAATGTTAAAAAGGTCTTTGGAGCCTCATTGTAATCATTTTTCTTGGACAGATGAGTGTAGAAGCCACATCTGTTCTCAAATATAGCTACCACCATTCAAGAAAGTGTTTCAGTTTTGTAGTTTTATAGTTTCATCCTATTTCATTTATTCAATAGAAGATATTGTTAACTGGATATTTGTGTTGTTCTTCATATCTCTGTGTTTATTTCATTTATTTTGTTAATCATTTCATTCCGCTCCTAAATCTGAATCAGTGGTATCAGAGTGGTCTACTCTTCATTAATTTTTATTCATGCATGTCCCCGACAAGATCTGGGTACAATTAGTTGGGACTCAAACAAATCGATTCATTGCAATATTGGTTTCACTGGTCTCGACAACAACCCATGAGATATGAAAAGAAAGATGATGGAGCAGGATATATTTTTAAAATGTTTCTCAAGGAATCCCTTGTGCGAAAAAGGAATGAAATGATGGACAAATTTGCGTGGATCCTTCAACGGATGCCAACAAGAGAAGCATCTTCATCAAGCGGCCATGCAACCCCCTTCAAGGTACATGTAAATTTTCATATTCCTTTATTTGAAGGACTAATAGATGTAGATGTTGTAGATAAATGGTTGAATCTGCTCGAAGGTTAATTTTTGGTCCACAATTTTTCATATAGGGAAAATATTACTTTTTCACTCCTCAAGGTCGTCACCCATGTTAAGGACTGGTGGGACACTTACTCTGAGCAAAGGGCCATAGAGGAATCTACAATATTTGTGGTTTCCCCTACACGGGATTCCTTATGGGATGCTATTAAAGAATAGTAGTACCCTATTGGAAGCGATAAGGACCAGTACACCTGATGGACCACCCTGCGTTAAGAAAGGGACTAGATAGTACCATATTTCACCAATATTTTCCATACCCTGTGCACCAAGTTGGGTATCAAAGACTCTCAATGACATCTGGTGCTCAAATACCATGACTGTTTCCATAGATACATTCAAACATAAATGGATTTTATAGATATCGCCTCATTGGGTACGGCTTATAGATATGTCGTCAAGATCGAGAAAGAATTTAAGAAGAAGAGGGGAGAGTTTGGATATGCAAACTCCTCACAACCGAATCAAGGAAAAAGTGGCCCTAAAACACATAGTAATGGATAGAGAAAACATGGCCACTCTTAGGAAAACTATTCCAAGCCACAACATAAGAAGGGAAATGAGAAGACGAAGAAGGACATGGGAAAATGGTGTGAATACCATAAAATTGCTTCGCACAACACAGAAGAATGTCACTCTAAGAAGTCACTTGTGGTCGATCTGAAGGCTTCCAAGTCAAAGGTCGATTCTGATTATGAATCAAATATAGAAGGAGGGAAGAATATTATGGATGTTGAAACTAGTTCCACTGTCTCTACCACCAAATTCCAGCCAAGCGAACCAAAAGAACCAGAGGAAGGGGAACGCCTCTTTCACTCACAGATGTGGGTAAAGGGGGATCCTCTTCATTTCATTATCGATAGCACGATTCAGAAGAAATTTATCTCAGTATAGGTCATCAAGCGGTTTCACCTGTCGATGAAACCACACCTGCAACCCTACACCATTGGTCGTCTTCACCAAGGAAGAGATATTTTTGTTATCCAATAGTGTCATCTACCTTACGACATCAAGCCTTTCAAATATGAGGTATTTGTGATATTTCTCCCCCTAAATTTTTTGATTTTCTTTTAGGACAACCATATTTGTTGAAGTGTCATGTTGTGTATGATTGTAGACCCCACAATTTTATTATTACTTTGGGTAGAAAATTGTATAGGATACCATAGGTAGCGCCGCCTACCACTATTTCTTTTATCTCTGCTAAGAAATGCAGTAAGGTCATTTCATAGATTGGGAATTTCATATTCTTTGTGATCCATTCTCATGGTAAAAAAAAGGTCATTGCCACATCCATGGCCTCTACACAGAGCCTCTCTTTGCAGCAGAACAAAGTGTACGAGATAATGGAAGAGTACAGAGACATATTCTCCTCACCCATCGGGGTACCGACACACTACCAAGTGAAGAATCCAATTGATATAACCCCTGGTGAACATATGCCTAATGGACCAGTCTATCATCGCTCACTGATGCAAAATGAAGAAATCAAGTGTCATATCCAATAGTTTCTTCAAAAGGGACACATCAAACCCAACTCCTCCCCTTGCGGAAGCCCGATTGTACTGGTACAGAAGAAGCATGGGACCTAGTGACTCTGCATTGATTAAAGAGCATTAAAAAAAATCATTGTCAGAAACCAGTACCCAATTCCCAAGATTGATGACCTTCTTGACCAACTCAAGGGGGGGAAGTTCTTCAACAAGATTGACCTAAATTCTGGCTACCACTAGGTTCCCATCAAACCAACTGATGTCTAGAAGACAATTTTGAAATCTAAACAAGGTCTCTTCGAATGGTTGGTCATGCCCTTTGGCCTAAAAAAAGCACCAACCACTTTCATGAGGTTGATGGATGATGTATGGAGACCCTTCACCAACTCTTTTGTGGTGGTATATTTGGATGACATCTTCATCTTCAACATAACTTGGGAGGAGGACATGCAGCATATTCAGTAGGTTTTGAGAACTCTGCGAAATCACAAGTTATATGCAAACTTGGGAAAATGTTCCTTTGGCATGAACAAAGTCCAATAATTGGGATACATTGTTGATGAGAATGGAGTACATGTTGATCCTACTAATATCCAATTCATTTGTGATTGGACAACTCCTACCACACTAACCGAGCTTCAGAGCTTCTTAGGATTGGCCAACTTCTATCGACAGTTCATGTTGGGATTCTCCCATATTGCATGGGCCCTTAGCCACGTGAACAAGGGTGGTGGTAGGGAAATTTTCATGTGGGAGAAGGAACAAAAATGATCATTTGATGATTTGAAGCATCACTTGTTCTCATCTCCAATACTCTCCTTGACCAATCTGTAAAAACCATTCAAGATTCATATCGATGCTTATGACTATGATATAGGAACATTCCTCACACAACATGGTCATCCAATGGCATACCATAGTGAGACACTCTTATATACTATCTGAAAATATACCACCTATGACAAGGAAATTTATTCCATTATACAAGCATGTCATCAATGGAAAGATTACATTATGGGAAATGAGATGATCATCCACATTGATCGTAAGCCTATGAAGTTCATACAGAAACATGGGAATTTGTAGAATGAACACCATCAGAAGTGGTCCACCTACCTTCAACAGTTCCATCTCAACATCATGTATAAGATAGGGACCATAAATCGTGTTGTTTTCTACCTCATTCGACCTCCCATGGATGCACCCACCACTTTGCTCGATTTTTTTGGACATGAGACATCTAAGTGGTGCCAACTTTATCAGCAAGATCCAAACTTTTCCACCACCTATTAGATATTGGGTACATGCGTGATTGTCACCAATTTTCACAGCCAGGATGGGATGTTATGTCATCTTGGCCATCTCTTTGTTCTTTCAAGAGAGATTGAAAATATTATTTGGGAATCTTATTACAGTTGGATGGTAGGACATTTTGGCGTGGATAAAATTATGGTCATTCTCCAGAGACATTTTTATTAGCCAAAACTTTGACAGGACGTCAGCAAGCATATCAAATGTTTCACTACATGTTCCATTGTGAAGACAACCACCAACAAGAAAGGATTATACATCACTCTTCCTACCCCCGAGAATCCTTTGGAATCCATCTCGATGGATTGCATGTCTAGCCTTTCGTCCACCAAGCAAGGAAATTATTGTTTATTTGTGGTTGTTGATTGGTTTTAAAAGATGGCCATCCTCATAGCCTGCAAGAAGAACATCACAGAGGTAGGTACTTCCAAGATATTCTTCAAATAAGTGTGGGTCCATTTTTGGATACCACAAACCATCATATTTGACTGGGACAACAGGTTACTCAACACAGTTTTTGATGTAGGAGCATCACCTTCAAAGTCAACAGTGCATGTGTGGAGGCGAACAGATGACATCTCAGCAATGAAAGAATTTCAAATCGAGCATTTAACTCATAATTTAATTGGTTCTTGAGATATTTTTGTAAACAACATTTTAATATTTAACTTATTTGTAAATTCTGGAAGGACTGTAAGAAATTGCAGATATGGAGTGTCGACTCTATCTGGAAATAACTAGTAGTTATTGTAATAGGACAAAGTAGGTAATAGATTTGAATTTTAAATGATAGATTTCATAATAGGACGAGAGAGCTCATGGAGTGGTCCTTAGATATTTTTTCAGTATTGCATTGTAACATATAGAACAGATAGAATAGATAGACATAATAGAGAGATCAGTAGAGCAGAGTAGAGTAGCAGAAACACCATGTATTTTGATTTTCATGAATGAATAGAATAGATAGAAATTTTCCCAAATCCTTGGATTGTGTTCATTTCATGTGTTATTGAATGAATGTTATTCTATGTGTATTATTTATTACAGTTCGTTTCATGCATGATTGTTCGAGAGAATAACTATATGAGTTCATGATGAAGCTTGTTGAGTTTCAATCATTTATATTCTAATACTTGTATGAAAGGTGTGCATCTCGAATGCAAGGAGTGCGTCGATTGAATATCAGATTGACTCAGAGAAGTTCATAGAGAATCAAAAAAACTCAGACCATGTGCAAGGTGTGCATAGTGTCAAGAAGCCAACAATCTTTGAAGAACTAGTGAAGAAGAATGCCAGGTGGGCGAGAAGCATTTTCTTTGCAAGAAAATCCTTCGAACTGAGTTATTGGAAATACCGAGAATGAAAAGTGTGTGTGGAAGATCGAAATAATTCTAAGGATAGAAGCTCAGAAGAGACAACACTTTTCACGAGTGTTGACGATATCCCAGAGATAGATTCGCCGAGAGAACAAATATTTGGAACTTTTGAAAGCGGATAAATCTTCCAAGGCGGAGAGATATTAGAATCTCGGGAGGAAGAATGACCGTGATCATTGGATTATAGAGGAGAATATCGACAAGCGTTGGATCAGGAAGAAGTGCATGAGTTTTATCACTTCCGATACAGAGGAGAGAGAAAGTATTGTAGTGAATCTTGAGATTCCTGAAGTTCGAAGACCTCGAATAGAATCTCCACCATCCGATCAGTGTGATATATCTGAGCCGTCAGATCACTGGGAGTGAAGACCAAGCATCAGATCACTAGGAGGAAGCAAAGTCATTGGTTGTTGTAAGCTCAGGAGAGGGAGCGGGTTGAAACTTGATATTCCCGAAGTCTAGAGTCCCGGAACACCAAGGTGGAATATCAGTCGTTCAATTGATCAAGTGTGAGCCATAAGATATCGTGACTACATAAGGAGTCAAGTTTGAGAGTTGAAAATCCTAGAGCACAGAGGGTCGGAGACTCGGAGTATATCTGGACCATTGGAATTTAGGAGGGTACATGTCAACAGGTCAGAAGATCAAGAGGAAAGAAGAGATTGGTGTCTTGAAACATCCGAAGCCATAACCCTGAAGAGTCGCGAGACGTTGATCTGTAGAAAGACACTTGGTATCATATCATGATCTCCAGGAAAATTAAAAGGAGAGTTTCCAATTTGAGGATTGAAAATGCTAGAGTGTGAAGGCCTAAAGGCCCGAAGTAAGATCTAGACTGTGAGATTTGAAGGAGACATGGCACGCATCAGTGAGCTTTGGTAAAATTCTCGAAGAAATCCTTGGTCATTGGATCAAGAGGACACACATCAGGGGGATCACAGCCTTTGGATAAAATAAAGGAAGAAATTCAAAGTTTTGAGATTTGAAACTCGAGAAGTTTGAATATCCAGAGTAAATCTCAATCGTTGAATCGAGGAGAGGGTTATTGGAACATTGAACCATGTTGAATAGTCAAAAACCTGAAGGGAAATCATGACCATTGATCTGGGATTTCGACAAGTGTCCATAGATCATCAACTCTAGGGGATTGACATAGGAAGGAAGTTGGGTTTGAGACTTAGAATTCCCGAAGTTCAGAATTGTGAAGAGATCTCAACCATTGATTCAGAAGTAGTAGATTTGGTCCGTAGATTTTAAGGATGCGGATTTGATTGTCGATCTAGGCGTGATCGTCAAGATCGTGAGATCAACGATCCCTATGCATTACGTGAACATAAGTTGCGAGTATTTTAACTTATTAAGGGTGAGCCACAATCCAATCCATGGTTTCGTAGAGAGGGAACGTGGAGGTTGTAGAAGCATTGCGGCCCAAAACAATTTTCATCCCAAACCACTTGTTTCCATGTCTGCAATTACGTGGTCACATCTAGAGAGGGCTTATCTGAAGAGGGCTAACGCCGACACTCTGAGTTTTCACAGCGAGGAAAAAGGGAAGGTCGTAGGTTGTTGTTACAACTGCACCAAGAAGCCAAGGGGGGTTGTGTTTATTCACAGAAGGATACCATTGGGGTTTCAGAGATTCATTGGACTTGAGAATCGGATATCCAAGGATGGGAGGTCACGCAACCCTACAGGGGAGTAGGGGGGGCTGCATCAGGTGGTATCAGAGCTAATTTTAAGTTTTTTTGTAGACAACAGAAAAAAGGATAAATGAGGAAAGTTGGTATCATTTGTGGTATCAAAGAAATTTGATTTTTGTTTGTAGGTGATGCAGTGAAATAATGGCACCCATAAGGCGCAGAGCGAATGCAGAAATGAAAGAAGAAATGAGGAAACTCTGAATGATACTAGACGCCATGGAGACAACATAGAGGAGAGCACCAAACATTGGTGATGTCAGTGAAGCTAGGAGCAAAGAATAAGAAGAGGGAGAAGAAAATGTAGTAGAGGATGTTGCACAAGATCGCTTAGTAAAAGTTGTTTCAAAGATAGGAGCCAGAAAAAGAATAGAGGTACCTATGTACAAATGCAATTTTGAAGTTGAATAATTGTTATATTTGGCACGTTCTATGGAGAAATACTTCGATTATGAATATATCGAAGAAGACAAGATGGTGAATCATGAAGTGAAAAGACTGAAAGGTCATGCAGCGTTATGGTGGGATGAACTGCAAGCCGAACATAGGAGAAATGGTAAGAAAATAATTAAAAACTGGGATAGGATGGTAGCTAAGATAAAAGCCAAATTTATCCCAAAGGATTACCAAATAAATCTTTACAGAAGATTGTAGAACCTAAAATAGAGGGGTTTATCAATGAAGGAGTACACTGAAGAATTTTACCGACTGAAGTTCAGGGCTAGACAGAAGGAGAATGAATATGAGAAGACAACCAGATACATCAATGGGATGAGATATGAAATCCAAGAGAAGTTCAACATGATTTATGTCAGTAAAGTCAAGGATGCCTATCAAGGAGCCTTGAAAGTTGAGGAAAAATTGGCCAGGAAGCAAAGCCAATGAAGCAGAGGTGGAAATTCAAGTATAGGTAAGGGAACCACCAAAGAGAAGTTCCATAAATCGAAGCCTAAAGCTGAAAAAAAACATAGTCACCATGAGAAGGGTGGAAGTTATAAATAAGGACAACATGGAGGAAGAAGTTCTTTTTCCAGAGGTAGAGGAAGAGGAAGAGCCAGAGGAGGTGTGGTTAAATTCTATACCTATGGAAAAGAAGGAAATAAATATTGGGAATGTCCCAACAGAAAGATAGAAGGCAGAGAAGCACACATTGTTGAAGCAAAGAAACATGTGGAAGTAGAAGCATCAAAATGAGGAAGAAACCTCATGATGAGGAAGATCCTTCTTAAACCAAAAAAGGAACCAAAGGAACCAGTTCAATGAATAAGCTTGTTTAGAACTTCTTGCAAGTTGAAAGACAAAGTTTGCAAGGTTGACAATCTAGTATCCATGAAGATGGTGGAGAAGCTAGAGCTAAAGACAATTGCATAGCCAAATCCATACAAGGGATCGTGGTTGCAGAAAGGACATCAAGTCATGGTAAGTCAACAATGCCAAGTTGAATTTAAAATAGGGGGTTATAGGGATGAAATATTGTGCGATGTAATTCCTATGGATGTTTGTCATATTTTGTTGGGGAGGCCATGCAGGTATGAGAGAAAGTTTATTCATGATGTAAGGAAGAATACCTATACCCTATAAAAGAATGGTAGAACACATATGTTATTACCCATAGAAGACAAAGAGAAAAAGACAAAAGCTATTTCAAGCATACTTCTCATGAGTGGGAAGGAGCTCTTGAATGAAGTCAAGAAGGAGAAAGAAATGCAGTTTATTGTAGTGAGGAAGCCTATAGTTATCCTTACGAATACTTATGTAGAAGACTTGCCTATAGAAATCCAAGAAATATTAGAAAACTTTGTTGATATAGTCGTGGATGAGTTACCACACTCATTGCCACCCATCATGAGTATAAGCCATCATATTGACCTTATTCCAAGAGCTAGTTTACCAAACAAAGAAGCTTATAGGTTGAAACCTAGATAGAATGAGGAAGTCAAAAATCAAGTCCAAGAGTTGTTGGATAAATGTTTAGTCAAGGAAATCCTAATCCCATGTGTAGTACTGACTGTGTTAAGCTTAAAGAAACATGGAGAATGGAGGATGTGTACAGATTCCCGAGCCATCAACAAGATAACCATTAGATATAGATTCCCTTTACCGAGGATGGATGATTTGATGGAATATTTGAGTGGAGCAAGCTATTTTTCCAAGATACACTTGAAGAGTGTATATCATCAAATAAGAATGAGAGAGGGAGATGAATGGAAAACAACATTCAAGAAAAATGAAGGATTGTTTGAATGCTTGGTCATGCCGTTTGGGTTGAAAAATGCACCAAGCACATTTATGAGGTTAATGAATGAAGTGTTGAAATAATTCATAGGAAAATTTGTTATATTATATTTGGATGACATACTAATATTCGACAATACAAAAGAAGAACACTTAAGACACTTGACATCAGTGATGAAAATGTTGTAGCAAGAGAAATTGTTGATAAATCTGAAGAAGAGTTATTTTATGATGAAGGAGCTCATATATTTGGGTTTCATAATCTCTTCAAATGAATTGAAGATGGACCTAGAAAAAGTGAGAGAAATCAGAGAATGGTCATCGCCGAGCAGTATATTTGAGGTAAGAATTTTTCATGGGTTGCTGAGTTTTTATAGAAAATTCATCAGAAATTTTAGTGGCATATGTGCACCCATGCTGGACACTGTGAATAAGAAACACAAGTCCTTCAGTTGGACAGAGGAAGATGAAAAAAGTTTCAAAGTGTTGAAGGAGAAAATCAGAGAGCAGCTAATTCTGGTCTTACTAGATTTTGGAAAAACATTTCAGGTGAGATGCGATGCAAGTGGATTAGCTATTGGAGCAGTCTTGAGTCAGGAAAATGGGCTAGTTTCTATTTCAGTGAGAAACTGAATGATCCCAAGAAAAAGTATTCCATGTATGACAAGGAATTTTATGTTGTGATTCAAGATTTGAAAAAATGGAGACATTATCTAATTCCTAAAGAATTTGTCTTGTACAATGATAATCATGCTTTACAGTTTATTACTAGGCAAGAAAAGTTGAATCAAAAACATGCAAAATGGGTAGAATTTATGCAGAATTTTACTTTGTTATTAAACACATTGTTGGAACTGCTAACAAAGTCGCAGATGCTTTGAGCAGGAGGAGTTTGATTGTACAGGAATTCCAGGTGGAGACCTTGGGGTTCAAACACCTCAAGGAGATGTATAAAGAAGATGCAGATTTCAAAGAAGCTTATGAGGCATGCAATAATACTTTATTGGGAGACAGAAGCCCATGGAATGAATATTTAATCCAGGATGGATTATTGTTCAAAGGGAGCCAATTAAGAATTATGAAATTCTCAATGAGAGACAACCTACTTAAAGAGAAACAAAGTGGAGGTTTAGCTAAACACTTTGGTCACGATAAGACATTTACACAGCTGAGAAATTCGTATTATTGGCTGAGCATGAGACCATAAGTGAAAATGTTTATGAAAAAATGCGTTATTTTTCAATATGCAAAAGGAAGACAACAAAACACTGGTTTGTATCATCCATTACCAATTCCAGAAAAGTTTTGGGATGTAATTGGTATGGATTTTGTTTTGGGATTGCATAGAACTCAAAAAGGGAGTGATTCCATATTTGTTGTGGTGGAAAGATTTTCAAAAATGGAACATTTGATACCACTCTAGAAGACAAGTGATGGCACACACATCCCCAATCTGTTTTTCATATAAGTAGGGAGATTATATGGATTGTCGAGGAGCAGAGTTTCAGACAGGAACACCAAATTTGTAGGAAAATTTTGGAGAACTCTATGGAAGAGGTTGGGGAGGAGCTTATCTTTTAGTTCAGCATATCACCCTCAGACATATGGGAAAACTGAAGTAGTAAAAAGGAGTCTCAGAAACTTATTGAGAAGTTTAGTCACTGAGTAAGGTCGACAATGGGTTCAAATTCTGGCACAAGCAGAATTTGCATTCAAAAATTCAGTGAATAGGAGCACATAAAAAAGTCCATTTGAAATTGTGTATGGTATACAGCCAAGAGGAATTACAGAGTTGAGAGATTTGAATCAAGATGAGTTCAGAAGTGTTGGAGTAGAGGATTTTGAAAAAAAAATGTAGAAACTCCATGATAGAGTCAGAGAGAAGCTACATGACAGCAGTCAGAAATACAAGAATAGAGTTGATCAAAAGAGGAGAGAAGCTCAATTCGAAGTTGGATATGAAGTTTTATCTCATTTTAGAAAAGAGAGGTTTCCAAGGGGAACGTACAACCAGTTAAACATGAAAAAGATAGGACCATGCATGATTCTCAGAAAATTTGTAGCCAATGCTTATGAGATTGAGTTTCTATAAAATGTTGGGATATCGTCGATATTCAACGTTGCAGACCTGTATCATTACAGGAGAGATGAAGCAGGAGAATCATATGATCAAAAATAAATTCAGCGAGAAGAGCAATTTCCCATAGCAGAAAAACCTCAAATGGATAAATTCATTGAACAGAAGGATGGAAAGAAAACCAGGAGGAAGGCATATCCTAAGTACTTAGTGAAGTGGAATGATCATCCAATGGAAGATGCAAGTTGGGTCACAAAACTTGATAATTTGAAGCATAGAAAGATAGTGCAGGAGCTCATGGATAGGAGTCCATTAAAATTTTTAACTAGAGGAGACATCTGATGCAGGCCCCCCTACTCCTCTATAGGGTTGCATGGCCTCTTGGCCTTGGATCTATGATTATCGATTCCAATGACTCTCTGAAATCCCAATGGTCTCCTTTTATGAATAAACACAGGCCCCCTTGGCTTCTCGATGCAGGTCTAACAACAACCCATGACCTTCCCTTTCTCCTCGCTGCGAAAACTCATAGTGTCAGCGTTAGCCCTCTTCAGATAAGACCTCTCGATATGTGACCTTGGGATGTGGCCACGCAATTGAAAACATGGCCACAAGCGGTTTGGGATCAAACTGTTTTTGGGCCCGCAATGCTTCTGTTAGCGCTATGTAATTTTTCCAAGGCTAAAGAGACAATCACAGAGGCAACATCAAAACCACTTTGAGTCTTGGATATAGCCCTCCAAGACTCAGAGAGGGATCTCTCTGTCTGATATAACTTTGTTTGAAGATATATTAGGCTAGTTAATGGGTTCAAAGTTTGGATTTTTTAATTGGTTTGGTTGGAGGAGGAGAAAAGGGCCATTGGGCTATGGAGTCACTGCAACAAATAATAAAAAATCTATATCAACAGTCTAATATTTGCAGGGAAAGGTAGAAAACTCACTGGTTCCTTTAATTTAAATGAAATGGGTGAAACGAAACAGGTCAAGAAATCCAATTAAACACAGAGCAACTAAGAATTCTGAGTTTAATCTTCAGTGGAAAACATAAAAAACTATACCAAGCCAGAGACAGAGGGTGCATTAAAACCAATTATATTCTTAATATTCTTGGAATAATTCAGAGGAAGACATTAATTATGATAACAGAGAAACAAATTAACACATATGGATGCACATCACCAGTCGCAATAGTCACAAGAATCCTGTAGCATAGCACTGTCTCATTGAATTGATGAAAAAAACACAGAAAGCTCAGCGAGTTGTTTTACAAAATTTTTAATTCATGGTCCTCGAATGATCCAACCTTTTTTACATTGAAAATCATCTCTATAAATAAGATATATATCCTCATAAGTTACGAGAGTCGGTTTTAACCGCCTCGGCCAAAAATAGGCACAAATCCCACAAAATCTGGAATTGTCCGCCATGAAAGACAGACCGGTTTTCTGCGAAAAAGGGGTCCGAACAGACGTGTGTTTCTCTTCAACGATGACACCTGGGAAAAAATGGGAGGTTATTGTATATGGGAATGTTTTGGACAAAAAACTCTTTCGGTTTCACCAAATTTGTCCTCAGCTGGCCGTAACATCTCCCGCAAAATTAGGATTGTAACAGAAAAGCGAAAATATAGAAAAAAGGGCCGCAAATATGGCTTTGATTCTCCCTGCTCGTGGCACCTGCGAAAAAACGGAGAGAGGTTTTTGTTATTCATCCCGTTACGGAGAAATGCCTCTCTCTCTTTTTAAAAATTCGTTTCAATTTGCCCAGAATATCCTCCAGAAAAGACGTTTTGAACAGACAAAAAATGGTGAAAATGAGAAAAGCGGTTTGTTTTCGGGAAGGCGGTATTTCGGACCCCCCCTGAGGTGGTAAGCGGTTTTTTTTTGGGGGGGTCCACTGGAATAGGGATATGACACCTGTCGGGGGGGTGGTATTTGAAAACTACCATTCTGGACCCCACCTCTCATTAAACTCTGAATGGTGAGGGGGGGTCCGGAATTTTTAATAGTCGTTCATTTGTTTGACGTGGACTTGGATGGGACGTGATGTATGAATGATGTGCGTGGGATAGAATTAGGATAGTTTAGTTTGTAATAATTTTTCTTTTTTTGTTTTTCATGTTTTATTTAATTATTATATTTTTTATTTTGATTTTAGTTTCGTTTGGTTTTTTTTTGTTTTAAATGTTTATTCATATGTTTTGTTAATATATGTTTTTTATTTTGTTTGTATTTTATTTAATGTTTGTTTTGTTTTTTTAATATTTTTTTTTGTTTTTATATTATTTAGTGTTTGTTTATTAATTTTATTTTATTTAATTTTTTATTTTATTATTAATGTTTTAATATATATTTATTATATTTTGTTTTTATTTTTAATTTGTTTTATTACTTTTTGTTATATATTTTATTAATTTGTTTTATTTAATCTAAAAACTAACCTAGTTGTTAAACTAAATTAATTAACCAATTAATTATTAACTAATCCAACCTATTAAACTAACTATATTATTAATTAGTCTAACATAACTAACTAATATAATCATTTGTTTATTATCGTAAGTGGATTTATTCAGAGAGGGGTAAGATTGGCAAACGGGTGAAGGAATGAAGGGTGAGGAACTGACAGGTGCAGCGTGAATGAAGGATGTGGCATGGAGCGGAGAAGGCCTGATGTAATGGATGGGTGACACGTGGGGACATGGTCCGACGGGAAAAGATGCCTCATTCCGGACCCCCCCCATTGTTAAAGGTAGAACGGTCGGGGGGGTCTGGAATTCAATCTCAATCGTAGATCTATGCGCCGACATCTCAGCCATTCAGATGCACGCCTTATTTATACCCGATTCCAGACCCCCCCTGTCGTTAAAGGTAGAATGGTCGGGGGGGTCCGAAAAATCTTGTGGACCGTAGATCTCAGCGCCAACCTCTAAACCGTTCATTTATGCGTTGTCTTTACTCTATGAGCGCAAGGTCATATTTGCTCTGAAACTTAGGATAAGTGCATTATGTGGATTTTGTGCATTGTTTCCCTTGAAAATAATTTGCAGAAATGAAATATTATTTGCAAACCTATACACCCAGAGTGAAAAATTTCCAGTCAACAAATGATCCTATGAATTATAGGGTTATAACAACTTCTACAACCTCCATGTGACCTCTCTACGAAACCACAAGTTGGATTGCGGCCCGCCCTTGATAAGTTAAATTACTCTCAACTTATGTTCCTGTTAAGCCCTAATATTGGCCCATTACCCCTTAATTGGGGCACATTAGATTAGTAATGTTATTTTCCTTATGTCGGCTTTAGGCCATTAGTTATAATTATACCTCCTAGTCTCCTATATATACCAAGGAGACATTTTCATTTTGAATCATCTTGTACTTGAACATTTAAGTGGGGTAAAAGG
>JZKD02S0146216.1:167672-181606 GCA_000966675.3 Picea glauca
TTAACAGTTCCCGCAATGCTGAGGGATATTCGATCTCAAGATCTTGATGATCACGTCTAGATCGATGATCAAATCTGTTTCCTTCAAATCTATAGACTAGATCTAGTGCTTCTGACTCGACGGTCGAGATATCTTCGCAATTCCATACTTTGGGAATTCGAAGTCTCAACCCTAACTTCCCTTCTATGTCAATCCCCCAGAGTTGACGATCTATGGACACCTATCCAACTCCTAGATCAACGGTCCTACTTTCCCTTCAGGTGTTTGACTCTTCAACATGGATCAATGGTCCAACAACCCTATCCTCGATTTGACGCTCGATATTTACTCCAGGTCTTCAGACTTCTGGAGTTTCAAATATCAAAACTTCACCTTTATTCCTTTCTTTTATCTGAAGGTTTTGATCCCCCTAACATGTTTCCTCTTGATCCAACGACCAAGGATTTATTCGAGACTTTTACCGGAGCTCACTGATGCGTGCCACATCTCCTTCAGATCTCATGATCTAGATCTTACTTTGGGGCTTCGGGCCTTCTCACTTCGGTGTTTTCGATCCTCAAAATGGAAACTCTCCTTTTTCTTTTCCCAGAGCTCATGATCTGCTGCCAAGTTTCTTTCTACAGATCGACAGATCATGGCTCTTCGGGGTTACAGCTTCATATGTTGCAAGACTTCAACCTCTACTTTCCTCTTGATCCTTCGACTTGCTGACACGTACCCTCCTAAATTCCAACGGTCCAAATATATTTTGGCTCTTCCTCCCTCCGCGCTTCAGGAGTTTCAAGTCTCAAACTTGACCCCTTTTTCACTCGTGATATCTGATGGCTCACACTTGATCAATCGAACGGCTAAGATTCCACCTCGGTGTTCCGAGACTCCAAACTTCGGGAATCTCAAGTTTCAACTCGCTCTCCCTCCTGAGATTAAAAAAACCAATGGTTGTGCTTACTCCTGGTGATCTGATGCTTGATCTTCGCTTCCAGTGATCTAATGACTCAGGTCTATCACACTGATCGGATGGTTGAGATTTTATCTTGGGTCTCCAGACTTCGGGAATCTCAAGCTTCACTCCAATAATTTATCTCTCCTCTGTACGCAAAGTTCTAAAACTCATGAACCTCCTTCTAATATAATGCTTGTCGATCTTCTCCCCTATAATCCAATGATCACGGTCATTCCTCCTCCTTAGATTATGATATCTCTCTGCCTTGGAAGATTTATCCTCTTTCAAAGGTTCCAAACCTTTGTTCTCCCAATGAATCTGTCTCTGGGATCTCGTCAACGCTCATGAAAAGTGTTATATCTTCTGAACTTATATCCTTGAAAGGATTTAGATCTCCCGAGCACACTTTGTGTTCTCGATATTTCAAATAACTCAGTTCGAAGGATTTTCTTGCAAAGAAAATGCTTCTCACTCACCTGGCATTCTTCTACCCTGGTTCTTCGAAGCTTGTTCGGTTCTTGATGTTGTGCACACCTTGCACCTGGTCTGATTTTCTTTGATTCTCTCTGAACTTCTCTAAGTCAATTCGGGACTCAATTGACGCACTCCTTGTGTTCGAGATGCACACCTTGCATACAAGTATCAGAAGAGAAATGATTGAAACTGAACCAAATTCGTCGCGAACTCATACATTTAATCTCTTGAACACTCACACATGAAATTAACTGTAATAAATCATACACACAGAACAATATTCATTCAATCACACATGAAATGAACACAATCCAAGGATTTGGGACAATTTCTGTCTGTTTTATCCATTCATGAAAAACAAAATACATGGTGTTTTTGCTACTCTACTCTACTCTATTGATCTTTCTATTATGTCTATCTGTTCTATTTGTTCTATATGTTACAATGCAATAATGAAAAAATATCTAAGGACTTCTCCATGAGCTCTCTCGTCCTATTCTAAAATCTATCATTTCAAATTCAAATCTATTACCTACTATGTCCTATTACAATAACTACTAGTTATTGCCAGATAGAGTCAACACTCCATATCTACAATTTCTTACAGTCCTTCCAGACTTTACAAACAAGTTACATATTAAAATGTTGTTTACAAAAATATCTAAACAACCAATTAAATTATGAGTTAAATGCTCGATTTGAAATTATGTCATTTTTGAGATGTCATCCATTTGCCTCCACTTGTGTGTTGTTAACATTGAAGGAGATGCTCCTGCATCATTGTGGTCGAGTCTATGGTCACTATTAGACACCAAGATCACTAAATCCACTTCTTTCCACCCCCAAATAAATGGCTAAATAGAGGTCGTCAATCAGATGATTGTGCACATCATGTGCATGTACAACTCTAATAATCGTACATGCGCTGAGAGTCTCCCTTATGTTCAACACAGTTACAAAAGGGATCTCCATAGCTCCACCAGCCATAGCCCATTTCAAGTGGGACTGGGATTCCAACCCTTGGGTCCCATTTGTGTTGCACTACCTATGGAAACCACATAGACATATTTTTCCCATGTTCAATCTAAGATCAACAAAGCCACCAGATTCATTGAGTGGATTCATCACATCCACCAACAAGTCCATGATATTTTGTAGAAATCCATTGCTAATTACAAGAAACACCACGATCAACACATGATACCACACCAATTGTAGGTTGGAGACAAGGTCTGGTTACATTTGCAGAAGGATTGTCTTGCAGAGCCCCATCGAAAGCTCCACCCACTTCACTATGGGTTTTACACCATCACCAAGGATGTGGGTAGCCATTCTTTTGAGCTCAACACTCCACCCTTCCTTGGATTGCACCCACTGTTAAATGTGGACCTCGTTCAGACATATTTTCCACCATTATTAGAAACCTCATAGATCAAAGAACAACTTACACCAAAAAATCTCAACCCTTACTGCATGGAACAAACATCCACTGATTAGATAGTGGACACACAATTCAAGGGAACTTGCCAGGAGAGGATCCAACTTTATCATGTTATCAAGGCAGGGAAACACCTCCACCAAGGAAAATGGCTCAGTTGGGGCTAAATTTAGCATAATTTTCCTCAGTTGATGGGGTAACTCAACGCAATGGAGACCATTTCTTCCTAAGGGGTGAGGACTGATCTAGGTGGATATTAGTGTCTAGGGTTGTCTGAATCCATACACATATTCTATCTGCATACTGGTGGCCTCCCACTTAATCGAAATGGATTATTTTGTATGATTTCATTTCATCACATCTTGTTGTACTTATGGGGCCGTTTTGGGGCCCTAAACAATTTTTTTTTGGCTCGCCACAACAAAATTGTATACAAAGTCAGAGTTTGATGACGTAATGTGTAGTTCTCGAAAATAAATTTCCAATGGGATATCGCGTGCCTAAAACGTAGGTTGTATGTAAAATTTACGACCCTGTGAAGTTGAGGTACCAACTTACCCATAGGTGCCCACATAACTTTTGGCATTTCACTTCCTACGGTTTGGTTTTTGGATGTCTAGGGTTTTGAAATTCATGAGTAATGTTAAAAATGCCTCTAGAGCCTCATTGTAATCATTCTTCTTCAATGGATGAGCATAGAAACCACATCTCTTCTCAGAGATAACTACCACCATTCGAGCAAGTGTTTCAGTTATGAAGTTTTATAGTTTTAGGCTATTTCATTTATTCAATAGAATATATTGTTCATTGGATATTTGTGTCATTCTTCATACCTATGTTTTTATTGTATTTAGTCTTCTAATTAGTTCATTCCGCTCCTAAATCTGGATCAGTTGTAGCTTCCTTCGGGTTGGAGCCTGTAAACTAGGGGGTTGGAGCCTCCATCCAGTTGTAGCTGGTAAATTAGGTAGTTGTAGATTCCTTCAAGTTGGAGCCTCATTCCAATTTTAGCTGGAGAATTGGGAAGTTGGTGCTTCCAATAAATGTAATATTTTATATATAAGAAAGCATTCTGTTTTTTTTCTCCCATTTGGGTTTCCACGTAAATCCCGGTGTATTTTTTATTTGATGTGATATTTTTGAATGGTACTTCTTATGGTTATATTCTCATGATGTATTGAATGAAATCATAAATTATATAATCCTGATAAATTTGAAGTTTATATATTGTTTTTGAAAGTGGTAAAAATGGTTCATATTGATTCACCCCCCCTCTCCATAATACAACATCATAACCTCTATTTTCCTATATGGTTATTTTTGTTCTGAGGAAAATATCTCTATGGCTAAGGGAAAACCACAATAGATGGAAATATACCTAGAAATCAACTACAATATCTAGTATGCTATATAAATGAAATGCTAACAAGACAAGGCTAGAAACCTACATCTCCTAAACGTTCAAAGAATACCATCGTTGATCACACAACCCAAATATTTATACCTTCAACTTGTCCTCAAAAATCAAAATACACAAGCATGTGGTGATAATATATAATGTCAGCATATAAATTAGAATAATCAATTAACATACATGACAAATACGCCCATGGAAAGTGATTCAAATATTTACAAGATATCAATTGGATGAAAAAAGAGTATTTTTTGTTGGATCATGTTTTCATTGATGCCAAAGCATTGATGTCAAAGGAACACTATCTTGTCATAGTATATTGATGGATCATGTATTGTCCTTGATGTCAAGTGGAGTCATAGTCATATGATTTCATGCATAGATGAAGATGGATCAATGAGTTTTCATTGATATATGACACATAGATGAAGATGGATCAATGAGTTGTCATTGATATATGATGCATAGATGAAGATGGATCAATGAGTTATCATTGATATATGATGCATAGATGGATCGAAGTGGTTTCATTGATATATGATTCATAGTTGGATTGATGTAAAATATGACTCATTATTGTCTTATCATGGTTGATAAGGAGTACAAATGGATGAAACTCCAAAGTGGTCCCCTTATGGTGAAATCCCTCACGAGAATACACTTTGTGGTAGAGTTATCCTAGTAGTATGGTTAGAGAACCCATGCTTAATTGTGGAATAATGAGACGAACATTAGTGAATTTGTCAATGAATCTATCCTACATGGTTATTTCTTGTCAAGCCATTTCTAGTGGTATGTGGAACGTCACATAACTCCTCACAGTTTGAGAGTTATAGCCTAACGAAGTTGGAGGACCCTCATATGTTGGCTTGAAGCCCCAAAAGGTCAAAGAAGTCAAAGTGGTTACAAATAAGAAATTATTTAAATAATAAAGTGAAGTGACAAAGTCAAAAAGGATTATTTAAATAATAAAGTGAAGAGACAAAGTGGCCTAGAAGATGCTTCTAAGGAAGCTACTTGGAGAGTATAAATAAGAGGCAAGGGTCTCTTGTGAAAAATATCACTTGAGCATATCCTGAAGATCTATTATGAGAGAGATATTGACTAGAGGATATCATGGATGCATCAAAGTTTCCGTAAGTATGAAATCATCATGGTGAAAGTTTTGGAAGTACAGAAACCCTAGTTTCTGAAGGAGTACGGAAGAAGCAGTGGGATAGAGAGCGTACATACGCAGGCTACAGTGAGCCAAAGCACGTACAAACATGGGATTAAGGAAGGAAGAGCGCGTATAGTTGGATGAAGTCATGGATACTTGAGTATGAGTTGATGTCAGGTTCTTGAAGGTTGAAGCAAGTTCCAAATCTGCATTCTATGGGCTCAGATCTGCCATAGAAACTTTGGTATGGTTACATAGTTGTCTTGATGGATACTCTTTCTTATTGTATGGTGAATGCTTGAGGCATTGTTGTTATGGTTGTTTTGATATGGTTATGTTGGTTGATTGATAGAGTGATAAACATTATTATGGTTCAGTACTAATATGATTTCCATAGTATATTGGTTTCTTATACATAGTTAAGTAGCATTCATATTGTATGGTTGAGGAGCATGAGTAAGCTGTTGGAGATAATAGATATGTTGTGATTGGTTATGTTTCATATTGAACAGTGAAAGACAAAAGTAGATGTGATTGAAGGTTGCAAAGGATCTGAGTTTTTCATGAGGAGAAAACCTCAAATACTCATAAGGCATACAAAAGTTGTACTATAGACAGGTTGCATACATACGTGAGTTGTACTACTGGTACGAAATGTACATATGCGTGTTGCAGTACTGACAGGTCACGTACCTGTTGACAGATTGGTATCTGTTGAGGATTGATTCATCTTCTCAGTTGGTGCTCAGTTGTGTAATTTGAGTCTTTCATTATAGAGTTGGTTCTCTTGTGGAGTTGTAACTCTATTCAGTTGTTGTTGATAACCCAAGGATTGTAGTTCGTAATAAAAGGAAAATTGTACATACATATTGTGTTCTTTGTGTTCCTTGTAGTGATGACTTATTGATGATATATGTTGTTTGTATATGTTTTTGATATATTTTCACATTTAGCTGGTTATGAATGACAGTAATAAGTGATGAGTAAATGGTGATTGCTAACTAAGGAGTTTTGTGAAGGGAAGTTTGAAAAAGATCCCTACACTGATTCACCCCCCCTCTTAGTGTGGTCGGTGTGTCCAAAAATTGATATCAGATCAGGCCTTCACTATAAGCGTTAAAAATCTTGGAGGATATCCATGGACACACAAATGGATAATGAAGTTCCAATCCTTGATGAAGAAAATCATTCTACATGGAGAATAGAAATGAAAGTGCATTTGAAGGAAATAGGAGTGGGTGTTTGTAAAGCAACTATTGGTGGATCAATTCCTTTGAATAACAAGTCAAAGTTTGTAGCTCAAAGGGAAGAAAATAATAATGATGTATTGGCTCTCAAGACCATTCTTAGTGGACTCTCAATTTCTATCAAAGAGAGCATGGGAAAATGCACTTCCACCAAGGATATATGGATAAAGCTAAAGGATACATACCAAAGCAATAAGGAAGACACTAAAGACAACTCCGTCAAGAAAAATTAAGGTAAAGAATCTCCAAAATCATCAAATTGAAATGATTATAAATGTGATGATGTTGGGAAAAAGGAATACCTTGAAGACAACTCCATCAAGCTCAATGAAGGTAAATAATCTCCAAAAACCCCTGATTGCAATATTTCAAAATGTGATGATGTTGAATATTTCTCTATAGGTGAAGAAGAAAATCTATAGATAGTATGTGTAGAATTAGATGATAGTTATCCCATAGAAGAAGTATGAGAGGAACTATCATAGCTTAAAAGGAAAGTTGAATGGGGTCTATTTGAATACAACTATTACCATTTTTATATAGAATATAGTTATCTTTATGAGAACACTAAAAAGTTTCTTAAAAAGAATCAAAGGCATATCTTGAAGTTAAAGGAAATGATCAAGGGACAAGAAGAATGTAAAAATACTCAATTAGAAGAAAAAGAAGAAGAGATGAAAAGACTAAAGAATGAAATAGAAGAAAATAAGAAGGTATATGATGAGATTAGCAAAATTCTTGAAGGTAATGTCCATCTCAAGACCCAAATTGAATAAGCCAAAAGGATAGAGGAACTATTAAAGAATCAAGTAAATGAAAAAGAAGAGTCATGTCATAAGTTGGAAGTTGAGGTTGTTGATCTTAGAAAGAAAGTAGAGAAGTCAAACAAATTCTTGAATAGCTCAACAATCTTGAATGAGATCTTGGATAGTCAAACATCACCAAATGATAAATCAGGTCTTGGATACAACAAAGAAGCTACACATCTTGAAGCAAGAACCTCAAAGGAGCATGAGGTAAGTCCCTCACTCTAAAAGGATGGAAATAATGTTGCAAGTCAACCATCTACACAAGTCAAGGAAAGTTTCAAAATAACAAAGCAAGGAAGACATCAAGAAGCCATCTTCACACCTCAAAGAGGAGATACACCTTCAAGATGGACACCAAAGAAAAGGCATGAAAATGTTTTTCATAGTCACTGTTAATCATGTAGTGTATATCGTCACAAATCTTTGCAATGTAGACCTTATGCAAGGAGAGATAATGAAATATTTAATAACACCCTAAGTTGTTGGAGAGATGATCAAGTAGGACACATTGTTGATGATTGTTACACCATGAGATGCTACAGTTGTAGTGGATTTGGCCACAAATCCAGGGATTTATGGAACAAAAGAAGAAATTCCATGATGAGGACTTCATATAGCATGACTAGAAGAAGACATGAAGTTAGGAAGGAAGACATTTTTGAAAATATGGAAGCTCAGAGCTCAAGTTCTGAGAAGTTGGGACACCTTCGGAAGTGGGTGAAGAAAACTGAACAATCAGAACAAAATGGCAACCTTAGGGGAAGCTAAAGTTTTCCATCTTCAGAAACATACACGGGTTACATTGGTAACAATCACATACATATGCAAGTTGAACTATGAATAGGTCGCATACATACGCAGGATGTTTGTGCAACAGGTCACATATCTACGGTAAAGCCTTGGGAAAAAGGCTATGAGTTGCAGCATGGTATGATGGTATAACTCTGTGTTGCAGGGTCTGACATCGTGTTGGGCGCCAACAACTCCCCGTAAATTTTTACAAAATTTAAAGGGCCCCCATTAGAATCTTGATAATTATAATGAGCTACAAAATCAACCTTTTCAAATAGTTTCATACCTTGGATTTCTTTGATACAAACTTAAGACATTCACTATAGTATGGGACATTCATTACAAGAGTATATGTCAAAATTTAGAAACGAGCACAATTTAAACAAAAACGTTAATTTTTATCAACTGTTTACTTTCGTTTAAATTATGATTATGTGTTCTTTCTTTTGCTCATTAGCAAGTTTGACTATTTTTAATAATGGGTTCAATACTTCATCAAATAATATCTTGGTTGGTTTCTCATTTTCATAAAATCATTTGGTGATATTAATTAATTAATTATTTTTTTCATTTTGCATCTCATTTCAAAATAAAAATAATAATAATAAAAAGAATTATCTATCATTTATTTGATTTTGTAAAAAACCAAAATTAGTATTTTTATCTTCTCCATTAACTTGAAGCTTCTATAATTTCACGATCATATTTGAAAGGAAATTATAAACAATGTTTGTTTAGAAATTATAGTTAGTTTAAATTCATTTTTTATTTTATTGTTCTAGATTTTGTTTTATTCACAATTTTTAGGTTATTAATTTAGGTTTCTTTTTGTTTCACAGGTTTCTATTATCAGTTATTTGGTATGGATCTAAGCATGGCTTGATTTTATTATCTAAATATGTTCAAGATGATTGATCCAAAAATAATATTGGATTGCTGCAAATAAATTTATGAGCAACAACGGATAAAATTTGGAAATGCATCAAGAACGGAGACACGATTTTTCGGGACTGATTGCAGCCAAACCGTGAGGCATTTGAAGAAACGGTTGAAACCCCATCTCCCAAATGGACCCATTTAGCTTCCTTCGAGAAATTTTAAAAAAATACACGATTTGAGAGATATTTGTATCTCTTTACGAGATATATTCCAGGTGGCGGAAATTATTAGTGATGCCCAGACTATTCATTCATTGTATAAATATATGAGAAAGTTCAGAACCATGGAGATAGAGGAAATTGAGAGGAGGATTTTTATCCTTTCTCTTTTGTATATTATTTATTTCGTAAACTTTTCTTCTTTTCAAATGGAGTAACGAATGGTTTGAATCTTTGGGAGAATGGACGAGTATTTTCAAAGAAGAATATGGAATTTCAGGTTGCTTAATGGCTTTTGTCCTGTGAGTAAAATGGTTTTATTTTCATTATAATATCTTGATATTCTTTGAATAATTGACTATGCATTGATTTAAATTAGCTTTAGTCTTTTTATCAATACATGGTTAATTGCTATCATTTATATATTAATTTTTGTGATCTTTAAGAATCTATTATCCCAAAAGTTCTTTATGGACCATATGATGAACATATTTTGTTGAAACTATATGAGAAAACAATTTCCTCTTTGGTTTTTGTGATTTTTGATATTGTGCAATGTTAATATTGTTTCTCATATAATTTTTGAATATGAAATTTTATTTCTATTGAATTAGCTTTAGATTATTCTACATATAATTTGTTTATCATGTTTTTCTTTATGTTGTTCATTATCTTTTGGTTTAGTTTGTATCTGTGAATGATCATATATTCAAGTATTTTGAGTTTACATCTGATGCTAGATAGCTGGTAACACCATTCCTAAGAATTGGAATTTCTTTCATTTTCAATTATTGGACATTTGAAGGTCACAAGATATATAATTATTTGTCTTTCTATCATTATAAACTCACTCCAGAATATGAAACACTTCCTTGAATTTCTTCAGGAAGTATTATGCTTTCTTTTTTCATAGGTTTACACTTGACACGGGTTAACAGGATCTCATACAAATACAAAGAGATGAATTTAGCTTAGTACTATTGATCGGTGAGAGGTTAGTAAGTGCATTGCTTTCTTTTATTCAGATTTGTGTATATATGAATGAGACGATGATTTCATTAATTAGATCATATTTTTTTTGTGTCATTGTTTGAATTGTATTTACTTAGTATTTATTACTTTAAAATCTTTAAACATTAAAAAAAACAAAAATATTTATGTTCTTACTTTATCTTATTTTGAAACATTATTATAAACATTCATTTTCGCAAGATTTCAAGTAAACCTTCTAAACTATATATAGATTGTTTATAATCATTTGTATATTCACATTTCCTTTTAAAAAACATTAGTAAGTAATATATCATTTGTTATAATCATAGATTTTAGATTAGTTTCATTTCTTTTATTATTTTTAGTAATCTAGTTGTCCAACGGAGCCATTAAACTTGTCGGGTCATTTCATTCCAAATGGCTTGGGTTATTTAGACAACCTCGGTCTGGATTTGACCTTCCAGTTGATGGTGTGTCACTTACGCTCGTCAAAAAATGGCGTTAGTAGGAGGGAAGAGGTAAATTTAATGATTAAATGTTTTACCCCTCATCCTGTCATAATTCCAGATTTATAAACTTTTCTTCTGTGTCATCTTGAAATGCACTAGAAGGCAGGCTAGACTGACAAGTTGGCCTTGTAGGACTCTTTGTTTTGAATGTATTTAATTATTCATGGCTCCTCCAATCAATGTGTTGGAACATGCTTTCCACTTCTAATTACCTGATATTCCCAACAAGATAGTCTTTCTCTTGTCCAAACTCACCTTTGATGGTGGGGGGATGTATCTGCGAAAGACCATCTTAACAAGTTTTGGTGTAAATGCATCAAGCATGATATTTATGATTTAAAGGTTTTATGCAGATTGTTTTATTTCACTTTCAGGGGGGTGATTAAACATTGGTTTGAGTCTTTTCCAACATATCACATTATTGATTGGTTTAAGTTTGTAGATGAAATTTTAGATGCTTTTGAAAAATATAATTACAATCAATTATGTGAATAATTTCAGACTTTATTAATCAATGGAACTTCATCTCCAGAAGGCTTTTCAACAAGAATCCATCATATTCTCTGTAAATTTAATCTTGATGTCATGTCATTTGTACTAAATATCCTCTATGATGCTTGCGTCCCTTTCATCCAGTCACATTCAATCGTGAATGATGAACTCATTGCAAATCCTATCACTCAATTGCGAGAAGAATTTTGTTCGTGGGATGAGATGAATCCATCCAAATTTTTTGAACAAGCAAGGCAGGTAGAATCTATGGAAAAGGTTCTTACTAAAAATCAAATTGGTTTTTTCTCTAAATCATTGTATACTCAGTCCTCAACCATCGTGGAAGAATATTTGATGTTGGTTCAAGATGAATGTCCATATTCTTCTAACCCTTGCTCTAATCAATACTTAAATTCAGTTATTTAAAAACACTTAGGTGACGAAAACAATCTTAAGCATTCTAAAATTCCAATGAAACTTATTAGAGATGTAGATCTGCAATTGGAAGAAGAAACCTTAAACCCTCATCTACAAATCATTCCTTATCTACAAGAAAGATCAGATGTTTGTCGTGAAAGTTTTGAATTATCTATCATACAGGAGACAAATTTAGATGATCATATTATGTTGAAGAATTTATCACCAAAACAGAGTGAATTTTTTAAGGAAAGTAAAGAGGAATGTCTTGAGAATACCATTGTTAAATATCATAGATCAAGATATTCTTTTCATGTGCTCATTTTTTATTCCTTTTACTTTTTATATCCCGATCTCTTCTTAGATTCCGGTGGACTTGATACTTTACCCACAGTATCTTACTATTTTCCATCACAATCAAATCTTTTCGATATGCCAAAATTTGCTGAAATTAATTTCAAACATAACATTTATGAAGTTGGATTTGATACTCTTTCACTTTCGTCACTCACATGGAAAAATGACATGTTGCAAGATGATTTTACATGATTTATTGTTGAAAAAGACAATGCACTTATTCTTATGGAAATCAAATATTCTATTCGTTCTTTGATTAGTTCAAATTTTAATGTTTATGATTCACATTTTGAAACAATCAATATCATCAAAGGAAGCATTGAAACCAATAATCTAATTGATGTCATGAATCCTCTTATGGTATGTTCCCCATTGATATATCCATTTCATCAAAGTCATAGTTTGCATCCTAATTTTTATGACAGGATCTTAGAATGGATTGAAGATTCGTATCTAAAAAATCTTCATAATAAAGATAAAGTTGTGCTTGCTTTGTTTCTACCTAAATATCTAGGAAGTAAGCATTACATGATTTTTTTAGCTCTTCCATGTGAAGAAATTGATGAACACTTGGATAATTGTCAGGAGGATGGGGCACTTCGGCCTTGGTTGATGGTTATGTCAAGTCCCTATAATATTGACAAGTTTTCAAAACTTACTTACACTCTTCCATGCCATTATGACCCATATCATGATCAGATTGCAGAATGGTTGGAGGATTCATACATCAAGAAGTTTCAAAAGAATGGTAAGGTTGTGCTTGTTTTGTTTTTAAAAGAATATATAGGAGGTAAGCATGACATATTTCTTTTGTATCTACAAATACTACATTCTTTTATTCTAATTTTCGACTTTCTATGCCTTGTGGGATTGAAGATGCTCTTGTGGTTGCATTGGAAATACGATTTTACTTAGCGTTTTGATCTATTTAGTAGTTTAGAGTCGGTTTAGGAGTAGTTTTCCTTTAGTTTTCTTTCTCAATATTTCTTTGTGTAATAACAAGGTTATGAACACAAGTGAGTACACCAAGAGAACCAGAATATGAATGTTTTCAGGAAAGTCCACTTTAAATCTTTTTCTCTCTTCTTTTCGTTGAATATTTCTTTTCAAAAATGCAGTATCATCATAAAAAATTTAAATGGAAAGTAAAGAGATAAGTAAATTTGAACTATCAATTCAACCCTGACCCAGGGTGCCACGAGTAGGACTGCACTCATCTTAATAAGTATTTTTCTGTTTTATTTTAGTCTCTTTTATTTTTAATAATAATGCTTGGTCAAAGTAGCATCTCGTGCATCACTATCTTCAGAAAAGAACTTGCTCGCACATAATATTTTATATGATTTAGTTCTTCATTTATTTTACAGTGAGATGCTAGTGGATCCAAAAGCTCAAGTTTATCTTTGGCCAAAATCATTTCCTGGAAAGTTTTATTTTGTTGTTTTGATTTTGTGCACTTCTGATTTTGAATCCCATTAATAAAATTTGATTTGGTTTGTTGTGTGTTTTTTTTTTTCTTTGATTTCTTTGAATGATTGTTCTTCTTATCTATTATTTTGAACCAATATATTTCTGATCAAAGAGCAATTGTCAAAGGAAGCATTTATTTTAAGACTTGTGTTTTTCAAGCAAATTGAAATAGTTCAAAGAGGTCATGATATTAAGATATAGCTCAGAAAATTGATTTTTAAGTCAATTGTCACTTTCATTTTGTCCTCAAATTGTCTTTGCCAAAGTATTACACCAGAGATATGGTTTAAATCTTTGAGAATTATGATGATCTTTAAACTTTT
>JZKD02S0146216.1:183038-210024 GCA_000966675.3 Picea glauca
TCTGTTGGGGCAGTCCAGTAACTACAGCTAGTTTCATTTTGTATTTTGGGAACCTCTATTCAGCCATAGAAGGCACTACACATAATATAAATTTCTTACTTACAAAAAAAAAAAAAATATCTTGGTTGGTTTCTCGTTTTCATAAAATCATTTTGTGATATTAATTAATTAAATTATTTTTTCATTTTTATCCATTTACTTGAAGATTCTAGAATTTTAAGATCACATTTGAAAGGAAATTATAAACAATGTTTGTTTAGAACTTATAGTTAGTTTAAATTCATTTTTTATTTTATTGTTCTAGATTTTGTTTTATTCACAATTTTTAGGTTATTAATTTAGGTGTTTTTTTTGTTTCAGAGGTTTCTATTATCAGTTATTTGGCACAGATCTGATCATGTCTTGATTTTATTATCTAAATATGTTCAATATGATTGATCCAAAAATAGTATTAGATTGCTGCAAATAAATTTATGAGCAACAATACATAAAATTTGGAAATGCGTCAAGAACAGAGACACAATTGTGCGGGACTGATTGTAGCCAAACCGTGAGGTATTTGAAGAAACGGTTGAAAACCCATCTCCCAAATGGAACCATTTAGCTTCCTCTTAGAAATTTTCCTAAACAAATGCAGGATTTGAGATATATTTGTGTCTCTTTACGAGGTAAATTTTAGGTGGTAGAAATTATTAGTGACGCCCAGACTGTTCGTTCATTATATAAATATATTAGAAAGTTCAGAGCCATGGAGATAGAGGAAATTGAGAGGAGGATTTTTGTCCTTTCTCTTTTGTATATTATTTATTTTGTAAACTTTTCTTCTTTTCAAATGGAGTAACAGAGGGTTGGAATTTTTGGAATAATGGACGAGTATTTTCAAAGAAGAATATGGAATTCCAGGTTGCTGAATGGATTTTGTCCTATGAGTAAAATGTTTTTATTTTCATTATAATATCTTCATATTCTTTGAATAATTGTTTATGCATTGATTTAAATTAGCTTTAGTCTTTTTTTATCAATACATGGTTAATTGCTATCATTTATATATTAATTTTTTCAATCTTTAAGAATCTATTATCCCAAAAGTTCTTTCTGGACCATATGATGAACATATTTTGTTGAAACTATATGAGAAAATAATTTACTCTTTTGCTTTTGTTCTTTTGTAGATTGTGCAATGTTAATATTGTTTCTCATATAATTTTTGAATACGAAACTTTATTTGTATTGAATTAGCTTTAGATTATTCTGCATATAATTATTTATATCATATTTTTTTTTATGTTGTTTAGTATCTTTTGATTTAATTTATATCTGTGACTAATCATATATTCAAATATTTTGATTTTACGTCTGATGCTAGATAGTTGGTAACACCATTCCTGAGAATTCGAATTTATTTCATTTTCAGTTATTTGACATTTGAAGATCACAAGATATATAATTATGTGTCTTTCTGTCATTATAAACTTGCTCTGGAATATGAAACACTTCCTTGAATTTCTTCAGGAAGTATTATGCGTTCTTTTTTCATAGGTTTACACTTGAAATAGGTTAAGAGGAGCTCATACAAATACAGAGAGATGAATTTAGCTTAGTATTGTTGATCGGTGAGAGGTTAGTAAGTGCATTTTTTTCTTTTATTCAGATTTCTGTATATATGAATGAGACGATGATTGCATTAATTAGATTTGATTGTTTATGTGTCATTGTTTCAATTGTATTTACTTAGTATTTATTATTTTAAAATCTTTAAACATTAAAAAAAACAAAAAGATTTATGTTCTTACTTTATCTTATTTTGAAACATTATTATAAACATTCATTTTCGCAAGATTTCAAGTAAACCTTGTAAATTGTATATAGATTGTTTATAATCATTTGTATATTCACGTTTCTTTTTAATAAACATTAGTAAGTAATATATCATTTGTTAGAATCATATATTTTAGATTAGTTTCATTTCTTTTATTATTTTTAGGACTTTAGTTGGCCAACAGATCCATTAAACCCATTGGGTCATTTGATTCCAAATGACTTAGGTTATTTAGACAACCCTGGTATGGATTTGACCTTCTAGTTGATGGTGTGTCACTTACGCCCATCAACACATGGTTTGTTGCAGGGTCTGACATTATTTGTTGCAGGTTTTCATGATTACATGTTGACATACATAATTGATGTATGTATGGTGATGACATATGGTTGAGTGTTGAAAGACTATCTTGGATGCATGGTACTAACCCTAGAGTGTGGATTGAGACATTTTTCTATTGAAGAACAAGGTTGGTTGTGGCAGTGAAGTTTTGACACTTTGGTTATGAAATATATCATGACGATGCTATCTAGAGATTTCATTTATCTATTGAGGCACACTTCTATTACATGTATTTTTGGATTCTTAGTATTTGTTGTAGTGAATGGAGGTTGAGGCAGATCTGTGTTGATACATGGCTGGTACCTATTTGAGTTTCATTGATATATCTTATGATGTATTATTGGAAGCATATTTATTGCATATCTTGGTGCATGCATTTAACATGAGGATGGGATACATAGTGGGAGATGTAGTTGATGATTTTATGAGGTGGTCATGTTATACATCATTGATGAGTCATATCTTGATCTATAGTTGATGCATGATTGGTACACTTTTGGTACATTGTTAGAGGCACCTACTAGCAGTATGATTATCACATGGCTTATGGTTGATTTAGCATACATGTATGGAAACACATCTTGATTGTAGTTCATCTTCTTGATATTTGGTGCATGGATGATGCACTTGCATGGTATAAGTAGAGATGCAAGTTTGAGAGAACTTGTTGATGTATGGATTGATATAGCTAAAACACTAGTTATGATGCTTGATTGATTGAGATACATGGTTGTGACACTTGATTCATGGTAGAAGCATATCATGAGTGATATGAAACTTGGTTGAGACACATGGTTGGCATGTTGGTAGAGGCATATGGTCGATACACCTCATTGATGATATCTTAGGGCATATTATATGGTGTTGATGTACATGGGTGTTGTGCATGGTTAGCACACAATATGGCACAAGATGTACTTGGTTGATGTTTTTTTTATGATTCTCTATTTCATTGTTGACATATATTTTTCTTCGTGATGTATGGTATGGCACGAGTTTGATGAATAGACAGGTCCAAGGATCGTCATAGAAAGAGTGTTTGATATATGTTCCAGTTGAGCAGTAGCATTTGCAGCAGAAGCATATTGTAGTGATAGTATATTATTCATATTACAAAGAATATAGGGTGAGACATACCCATAGGGGGATTCATTGTTCTTTCCATGATTCCAGGAGGAGAGATTTATCAAATGCAAAGATAAATACTTGGAAAAAGAGTCCTATACTTGGAGAAAGAGCACAAAGGCATGATTCCAGGGGGAGTGATGGTCACAAGGGGAGCATGAGCGATATAAATTCATCATTACATCAGAGTGATATCCCTTGATAAAAAAGGGAGAGATTATTCCAAGGAAGATCAAAGGCATTCAGGAAGGGGGAGAATCCCCAAGGAGAGAACTACCATTTTCCATTGATGTCAAAGGGGGAGAGATATTCACATTAATGTGATTGTCTATTGATGTAGAGTTATGTCGTGTCTACATGTTTCCATCAATGATTGGTGTTGACATCAATGTTGGTATTTCCATTAAAGTCAAAAAGGGATATTGGTGGATCATGTTGTCATTGATGCCAAAGGATTGATGTCAAAGGAACAATGTCTTGTCATAGTATATTGATGGATCATGTATTGTCCTTGATGTCAAGTGGAGTCATATTCATATGATGTCATGCATAGATGAATATTGATCAATGAGTTGTCATTGATATATGATGCATAGATGAAGATGGATCAATGATTTGTCATTGATATATGATGCATAGATGAAGATGGATCAATGAGTTATCATTGATATATGATGCATAGATGGATCGATGTGGTTTCATTGGTTTATGATGCATAGTTGGATTGATGTAAAATATGACTCAGTATTGTCTTATCATGGTTGATAAGGAGTACAAATGGATGAACTCCAAAGTGGTCCCCTTATGGTGAAATCCCTCACGGGAAGAATCTTTTTGGTTGAGTTATCCTTGTAGTATGGTTAGAGAACCCATTCTTAATTTTGGAATAATGAGATGAAGATCGGTGAATTTTTCCATGAAACTATCCTAGATGGATAGTTCTTGTCCATCCATTTATGGTGGTATGTGGAACGTCACATAACTCCTCATAGTTTGAGACTTATGGCCTTATGAAGTTGGAGGACCCTCATGTGTTGGCTTGAAGCCCCAAAAGGTCAAAGAAGTCAAAGTGCTTACAAACAAGAAATTATTTAAATAATAAAGTAAAGTGACAAAGTCAAATAGGATTATTTAAATAATAAACTGAAGTGACAAAGTCAAAGAGGATTATTTAAATAATAAAGTGAAGTGACAAAGTCAAGGAGTATTATTTAAATAATAAACTGAATGGGGAACTTTCTAATTATGGAAAGTGGTTATAAGAAAGTTAACTCCAAAATGAGGAAAATGGGTTAAGGTGTCAAGTGGCTATTGGATACATGGACAAGTAGAAAATTGGGCAAGGTTGGACATAGGTGACTATGTGGACAAAGTGGCCTAGAATATGCTTATAAGGAAGCTACTTGGAGAGTATAAATAAGAGGCAAGGGTCTCTTGTGAAAAATATCTCTTGAGCATATCTTGAAGATCTATTCTGAGAGAGATATTGACTGGATTATCTCATGGACACATGAAATTTTCTATAATTTTGATATCATGACAATGAAAGTTTCGGAATTTTAGAAACCCTAGTTTATGAAGGAGTACATGAGCAAGAGTGGGACAAAGAGCGTACATATGTGGTCTGCAGTGAGCTAGAGTGAGTACACACGTGGGATGAAGGAAGGAAGAGCGCGTACAGTTGGATGAAGTCATGGAGACTTGAGTATGATTTGATGTCAGGTTCTTGAAGGCTAAAGCAAGTTCCATATCTGCATTCTATGGGCTCAGATATGCCATAGAAACTCTAGTATGGTTACATAGTTTTCTTGATGGATACTCTTGCTTATTGTATGGTGAATTCTTGAGGCATTCTTGTTGTTGTTTTTGTGATATGGTTATGTTGGTTTATTGATAGAGTGAGGAACACTCTTATGGTTCAATATTGATATAATTTCCATAGTATATTGGTTACTTATACATGATTAAGTCACATTCATATTGTATGGTTGAGGAGCATGAGTAAGTTGTTGGAGAGAATATATAAGTTGTGATTGGTTATGGTTCAGATTGGACAGTGAAAGACAGAAGTAAATGTGACTGAAGGCTCCAAAGGATCTGAGTTTTTCATGAAGCGAAAACCCCAAATACTAATAAGGCATACACAGGCTGTAGTAAAGACAAGCCTCGTACATACGTGAGTTGTACTACTGGTAGGGCATGTACATATGTATGTTTCACTACTGACAGGTCACGTACCTATTGAAAGATTGGTACTGTTGAGGATTGATTCCTCTTCTCATTTGGTGCTCAGTTGTGTAAGTTGAGTCTTGCATTATAGAGTTTGTGCTCTTGTGGAGTTGTAACTCTATTCATTTGTTGTGTATAACCCAAGGATTGTAGTCTGTAATAAAAGGAAAATTGTACATGCATCTTTTGTTCTTTCTATTGCTTGTGTTGATGACTTATTGATGATACATGTTGTTGGTATATTATAATGTCCCCATTTTGGGACATTATAACTTTACAGAGTGCTATGCCTACCAGAGTAGCCATATAGGAGTGACAGAGAGTTTAGGAGATATTGAGGGGTTTTATTGGGCCTGAATTTCATCGTTCATCATCAAGATCCATTCCACACAACTTGGTTTTGGTTTCGTTGCATTTCGATGATTTCCGTAATTTTGAGTTATCATGGGTCATATATTAATTAATTTCAATAAAAAGGTCATAATGGGCATATTACTTGGAGAACCCTCTTAGTGCAATGTCTCACTGGAATCAGGAAGAAGAGAACTACAGGACAAGATGATGAGAAGTGACTTTTAGTGGCTGGAGAAGCCATAAGGATGGATAAATCACTTTTTAGAGGTAAAATGATTAATTAATTAATTAATTAATTAGGTGATTTAATCAAGGAATAATAAAATAAAGTAAAATTCACTTGGAGGGAAAAGGTCAACAACGAATTACAGTTTCAGCAATGAATTAGGGTTTGGAAATCTATAAGAGAAGAGTCAGTGACCTAATTCATCATTATGCAGATTATGAATTGTCATTGAGGAGAAGAGGTGCATCTCAGGAGAGATAGTTCAGTGGATTCCAGGAGGAAGACACCAGTTTGTTGATTTCGATGTTGAGAGACACACCCTAGTCACCGAGAAGATCATTCAGGTCTTCCACCATTCTTCAGTAGCAGTTACACAGTGTTCAACAGCAAGGGCACATTCATCCAGAGTGAGGGTGCAACTTCTGAGAGGGTTTCTAGTTGACTTATCCCATCCAGGAAGAATTCTGATATTTCCCTCCAACCCATTTAAGAGGATGGAAAGGCGTATCTTTTTCCTGGTTCCTCATCATATTCCGAAAGAGGAATCAACTGAGACACATTTTCCAGACTTGGACGTGTGACACTTTTGGTAGGAACATTTGGGGTTCCAGAGCGAGCATCAGACCAGATTCAAGGAAACCTTTCCGACCCATTTCCCAGTAGACCAAGGTGGTCGTTTTGAGACATATCGCGTCCGATTCCGATGGTGGAATCACTAGGATGCATTTTTCCAGAAGAAGAGGGGTGCATTCCCCCAAGGGTATCCATTAGAGGTCCAGATTCATCGGCAGACGGGTCCGATAGATACCAGTACTGAGGAATAGAGCAGGGCACATCATTTGGGATTGTTTCCAGGACATTCTAAGAAGTATATCTCCCAAGGTGAACTTTCCAGACTTCCAGCAGTTATCGTCAAAGCTGCCATAGTCCCAACTCATCCATTGATTTCGCAGTTCTCCCATATTCTGGGTATTATATTTTAGTTGCTTATTTGTATTCTAGATAAGATCCTTTGTCTATTGATCTAGTCAAGTATTGTCAGTTTATTCAGCAACATTCATCCATTTTGTAATCCACAGAGATATCATAATACAAACTTTGCAGTCCTTTGTCGCGTTTATTATTTGTAAGATCATTTATATGTTGTAGACCATTGATCCTACACACACATTAGCAATGTTTCCTAGACTAGCCAAGTCAGGAACATTACATATATGTTGTTGATATATATTCACATTTAACTGCTTATAAATGGCAGGAATAAGTGATGAGTAAATGGTGATTGCTAACTAAGGAGTTTTGTGAAAGCAAGTTTGAAAAAGAGCCCTACATTGATTTACCTCGCCTCTCAGTGTGGTAGATGTGTCCAACATTTTTATTAAAGTAATCAATAGAAGTACATAGGTGAAAAAATTCCAAAACGACACACATTGGAACTGAAAAAATAATTCCCTCCAGCTGGGCTTCCACCGCTTCAATCCTCCGTAAAGGAAAGCTCATATGTAGGAGTCTATGAAGTTCTCCATCAAAAATTAGGAATATCTTGGGGGATGAGCACAAGAGGCCTAGAATTTTAAATAAAAATGGATGCAAACTCAATCTGAAGTGAAACTTATCTAGAGTGTCTTTGCTCTCAAAGTTGAATCTCCCATTAGAATTGGATATGGCTCAATTTATATCCTCCAAATGGAACTAAAGGGTCGATTCAGAGCATTTCCAGTATATGGAAGGTCAAGGATCATGGATATTGTGACATGGCATGGAAAGCCATTTTTTGTTTTTGAGAACCAAACCCGATGTACGTGGGCTATACAAGCAATATATTTATACACTTGTTGTATAGCTGATAAGGCACATATATGTAGAAAAATGTGTATTTTAGCTCTGGAGTGAACAAAAAGGGGACTTCAAGTCCGCAGAGGGAAATGTAAGGGAATCTAAGAGGGATGCATGGAGTGAAGTAAAATTTGTTGTAACAGATGCCCCCTAATGTGAGAGGTTGGAGGAGTATCTGCAATGGTAAAAATACATTATAGTTCCCAGAAGTTGAGTAATAAAGACTCAGTTGGAAGTACTAGTTACTCATGAGAATATTACAATCCAAAATCACTTTGTACACATGGATTACAAATTGAATTACACTGCCAATCCATGTGTATATATATCAAATAGTTTTTCATGGCCATGAATAGGCAACACAAAGTTGACATACACCATAGGTTGTCATAGTCATGAACAAGACCCATTGGAGTCTAGTCTCAATACCACTAAATATATCTGTATGCAATGGAATTCAATTTGATTTTCCATAATCACTGAATTCATATAGGTGTTGGTCCAATGAAATATAGAAATAGATATGGGATGTTTCTACTGTAATATGGAGGTGTTCTAAACTATCCGTTGAAGGTGCAAGTCTTCATCATGTGAATAGAGGAGTTGAGGTTGAACACAATGAGACTTTACTTGATTACTGGTCATTAAGGTATACCATTAACAAATGACAGACAACCCACTGATATTGAAAGTAGGTTTTAAGGAACCAAGTACATTCAACAAGTGTGAATAAGGTTGTTTAGTTCAAACACTTTAATAATCCATCGATCATGAGACATTGATGTATTCCCAATTGTCTATGGAAGGAGAACTTGCCACTAATGACTGCAAGCCTCTAGGTACTCATAAGACTCTGGGTCTCATTTCCATAATAGATGAGATGAAGTCGATGGAAGGAAACCCACTGAAATGAGAGAATTAAGGCATCTCTCATCATACAAGACAAGGTACAATGCAATAACTTAATGATTAGGAGGAGCTCAAATGAATAGTATGTTCACGAACCAACGAACATGTGCATCTATCGCATGCACCAGATGCAAGTAGTGTACGAAAGAGACCTTTTGAATATCATCCAATAAGGAAATATTCCTACAAAGGAGAGTAAACCACCAATAGGTCTAATGGAATCCAAGACACTAAATGAATCCCAATGTGTGAATATATTTCTTGTGGTCGAACATAAGGTAAACCCCCCAATCAATGACCAATGAGGATATGCCATATGTTGGGTTCAAGGTTACCTACCAATGATGAAATTAGGCCCAGGGTGCAAGGTAGGACAACCAATTTATGTGATTATGAGATATATTGAGGGTATGGTCGACATGAAAATTCAAGAGTTCAGAGGAATGGTCGACATAGGTTTTAAACTTCCTTTGAAAAAGAGAATGATACATATGGATAACTCAGGAAGCATAGACTTGGTAATGATCATTGATAAAATCTTGTGACATAGGGGGCATCAAGAAACTCTCCACAGAGACTGGAGGAATAACCAGTCAAAGGATTAAACTCTAATTAATGAGATCAACTTCCTAACGTCATGTTATAACCAAAACATGGATGAAAATGGACTCAAGAGTTTTTTCTTTGTTCAAAGGAGACATGACTACTGCCAATAGGGGATAATATTCTTTTCCCACACATCTTTTTTTTATGTTTTCATAACAAAACAAATGCTATGATACATGAGAGGAAATGGGTGTCATGAGTAAACAAGTAGTTCCAAGTGGTGGAACATGCCTATGCTCAATGAAAATAAGTGCATGTGGGGCAGGGACAATCAAGGGAATGTTTCCTCTACTGATAAAGGGTGTCAAGCTACAAAGGATATATGGAATGAACTAATTGGATAATGATGCAAATTGTTGAGGAAAGAGGTTTATAATGAGAAAGAGAGAACTAACAATAGGCTCAATAATGCAAGCAAGACTATGGAATGAAATTAAAACTTAACTCACGATTTCCTCTTTCATAGATTTAGTCTCCTAGGCTAAAAAAAAGTATAAAATAAAACAAATGAGAACTCTTCTTGATCCAGATTTATGAGAGGAATGAAATGAATAATAGCCTAAATACAATAACACAGAGATACAAAGAAAAAAAACAGATATCCATTGAATAATAACTTCTATTGAATAAATGAAATAGGTTGAAACTGTAAAACTACAGAACTGAAAAACAACTTGCTTGAATGGTGGTAGCTATCTCTGAAAAGAGATGTGGCTACTATGTGCATACTTCTGAGAAGAATGATTACAATGAGGCTCCATGGGCCTTTTTAACAATAATCATTAATTCCAAAACCCTAGACATCAAAAAACCTAACCCTAGCAGATGAAACATCAAAATTTATGTGGGCCCTGATCGGTAAGTTGGTACCTCAACTTCTCGGGGTTGTAAATTTTGCATATGGCCTCCATTTTAGGCATATGATATCCCGTTGGAAAGGTATTTTCGAGAAATACACATTATGACATCAAAAAAACATTTTTTGGGGACCCAAAATAGCCCTGGAAGTACAGAAAGATGTGATGACATGAAAACATTCAAAATAAGCCAGTTGGATTAGGTGGGATGCCACCAATATCCACCTTGAAGCTGTGTAGGGATCGAGACAACCCCAAAAGTGTAGAACCCACAAGTACAAATAATTACAAAAGAACGTGTTGAACTAAAAATTGTCAATAGGAGCCAATTGGAATAGGTGGGTAGCCACCAATATCAACCTATATTAGTCCTCCCCCCTTAGGAAGCAATGGTCTCCATTGCGTTGAGTGTCCCCATAAGGTGAGGAAACTTCTGCTGAATTTGGCCCTCAGTGATCCACTTTCCTTGGTGGAGGAGCTGCCCTGCCTTGACAACCCAATAAATATGGATCCTTTGATGATGATTTCCCTTGACATGTGTGTCGACTATCTAATCAGTGGAGGCATGTTCCATGCACTCAAGGTTAACATTTGTTGGTGTCAATTTTTCTACGATCTCTGAGGTGTCAAATAATGGTGGAAAATAGAGCCAAAGTATTTCCACATTGAACATTGGGTGAAATCCAAGGAAGGGTGGACCGTTGAGCTCAAAAGAATTACTACCCACAACCTTGGTGATAGTGTAAGGTCGATAGCGAAGTGGGTGGAGCTTTATATGGGGCCCTGTAAGATGATCTTTCTGTAAATGTAACTAGACCTTGTCTCCCACTTGAAACTTGTGAGATACCCAATGTTGATCATGGCGCTTCTTATACTTAGCATTGGCTTTCTACAAAATCTCATGGACCTGTGGGCGGATGTATTGAATCCTCTCAATGAATCTAGTGTCTTTGTTGGCCTCAAACTGAACATGGGACAGATCTATGTGTGTTGTTGCAAGAGGTAGTTCAACATCAATGGAACCCAAGGGTTGGAATCCTAGCCACACCTAAAAGGGGCTATGGACAGTGGAACTATGGAGAACCCTATTGTAGTTTTGTTGAACATAGAGAAGACTCTCATCCCATGTACGTGGATGCTTAGAGTTATACATGTGTGAAAGATGTGAGAAATAATCCAATTGGCGACCTTTGTTTGGCCATCATCTTGAGGGTGGAAGGTAATGGATTTTGTGAGATTGGTGTCCAATAGTGGCCAGAGGCTCGACCAAAATGTGTTGAAAAACCTGTTGTATTGATCGTAGATGATTATCTGTGGTATCCCAAAATGAACCCACGCTCGTTTGAAGAAGAGCTTGGCAGTATCTGATGCAGTGGCACTCTTCTTGCATGATATGAGAATGGTCATCTTTGAAAATCGATTAACCACCACAAATACACAATCATTTCCTTCCTTGGTGGACGGAAGGCCAGACATGTAATCCATCAAGATGGATTCCTAAGGCCTCTCAGGAGTAGGAAGAAGGGTCTATAATCCTTGATTATTTATGGGTGTCTTGGTAATGGCACAGGTAGTCCAAGATATGATATACTTTTTGATGTCTTGTTGAGGTTTTCTCCATATAAAATGTTTCTGTAGACTGACCACAATTCTCTCCATGCCAAAATGTCCTGCCATATGTAACATACCCAACCAACCACAGGCCAGGGTATGCTACCTGCAAGCCCACCCTCGAACTTATTTCTCATAATGATACCTTCTTTATTTATTAAGGATGCACAAGATAACATATTTAATGACATGCACAACAATATCCATCAATCATGCATAATATAAAGATTATGTTAAACGATAATTAAATATACACAGTGGAAATACATTCATATACATGTAAATGATAATTAAATTACACAACAGAATTCATTCATACACATATAGTAATATCATGACAGAGAGAACTTATCTTTATGAAATACGACACTGACTGGCTACAGACCAAGAACATTCCACCCAACTATAGACACCACTTCTCTAAATATCAACAACAGTGTCACCCCCGAGCCAGGGCTATGACTCCACAAGGACGGTTCTAGAGTGTAATTGGGTTCCCAAACCAATCATCTCTCAATCTCTCATAGGTTTACCGACACCCACAACAATCCAAGTACCCAACTCTCTTCTACCCATCCTATGCCACCCAAGAGAATGGACCTCCACCCTTATCTTCCACGTAGTCCCTCAAGCAAATTCCTTCTCCTTCCTACCAGGGCTTCCAACACAACTGGTCTAGAATCTCAATGATGGAACTCTCAAGACTCGCAGTTGTGAGAAAAACAAGGCACATCTCAATGCATTTCAGACATGCAGGCCCAGGTCACGGCTGGATCACACCAGTGACCACTACAACCAACTATCCTATGGCTAATTATTCTACAGCTATGTTTCCTTTCTCTTTGCAAGCCAAGACACAGGTGAGGATGGGTCGATGAAAGGGTCAGGGAGGGTATGGGAGTGCATGCATGGGAGTGTGTTAGGGAAGAATGAGTGAGTGAATGGGAAAACAATGAACAATTTATTAGTCGACCCCCCCCCATCAGACCAGAGGCGGTTTTAAGTAACATCGTGAGGAAACAAGAACCTCCTGGCATTCCCCAAGAATCTCACATAACAGATCCTCTCCCTTAGAAAAAAAGGGTAATTAAAAATATAAAATAAAAAATTAGCCCCTCAAGCTCCCTGTCTTTTGGAATCATGGCCCCCTATAACTCTATCCCTTGTCCGTCTAGCAGCCAACAAAGTGTTTAATATTATTTATGATCAAAACATTAAATTTCTTGGACATACTGGCCCTCTAATAATTGTTTGGTCACTCAGGCCTCTCCGCATTGTAACAATACATTATTTTAAAAATGGGGGTTCAAAACCTGGGGTGTTACATCCCCTCCCCTTTATTTTGGCACTATCCTTAGTGCATATACAAAATAGAGATCACAATCTAAAATTTATTCAAAGAGATGTAGGTACTCTGCTCGCATGGCATCTTCATGCTCCCAAGTAGCAGCTTCAGGACCGTATTAAGTCCACTAAAATTTTACCAGTTCGATAACTCGATTCTAGAGAATTTTGAATTTTCTATCCAACACTCGCACTGGCTGAACCTAAAAGTCTCCCTCCATCTCTACCTAAATCAGATGTCAATCAGTAACATGGTTAGGATCATGTACATATTCATTTATTAAAGATACATGAAATACATTATGCACATTCATGGAAGTAGGCAATGCAAGCATGTATGCAACTGGCCCTATTCTCTCCAATATTTCAAATGGACCATAGAATCTGGCTGCCAACTTTGTACAACTACCCAATTTCAAAGATCTTTTCTTGGGCTTCACTTTCAAAAGTAAATGCTCCCCTAATTTAAATTATCTAACTGTCATGTTCTTGTCTGCATAAACTTTATGTCTATCTGAGTTTCCTTTAAATTCTTCTTAATCTTGACCACCTGGTCTTCCATGTCCTTGAGCAACTTCATCCCAAGTACCACTCTGTTTGTGGGGTTGTCCCAACCCACTGGAGTATTGCATTTCCAACCATACAAGGCTTCAAATGGGCTCATTTTCAATGAAGCTTGATACCCATTGTTATATGCAAACTCAACCAAGTGTAAGTAATCTTCCCACTTAGATGGCTTATCCATCACATACATTCGCAACATGTCCTCAATTATTCGATTGACTCTTTCTATTTTCCCATCTGTCTGGGGAGGATATGTGGTGATAAAGTTTATATTTTTGCCAAATACTTTAAACAATCCCCTCCAAAAATTGGAGGCAGACTTAGTGTCTCTGTCAGAGACAATTTTCTTAGGTATCCCATGAAAACCAACAATTTCCTTCATGAAAATTTCTACAATATTAGTTGTTGTATGCATTGTCTTCACAGGAAAAAAATGAGCAGCCTTTGTTAATTTTTCAACCACCACCATGATTGAATCATGTTGCTTATTTGTTCTGGGTAGTCTTGTGATGAAATCCATGGTGAACACTTACCATTTCTTCTCTAGAATTGGCAATGGCTGCAGGAAACCCGTTGGGTGCCTATGCTCAGCCTTCACCTTCTGATATTCGATACATCAAGCGATGTAACCAACAACATCCTTCTTCATTCCCGACCAAAAGAATTGGATTCTTACTGCTGTAATTATTTTCTGGTAAGAGGGATGTCCAGCATAAGGAACAGCATGCATTTCCTCCAGTACCACATTCCTCAGTTCTCCGGAACTAGGAACATAGATTCTATTTTTATGAATGAGTAATACATCTTCCTTTATCTCATACTCCTTTACATTCTATTGTACATTTCCTTGATGTAAGTTTTCCTTTACCTGTAGGTATTGCTGGTCTGTAACAAGACCATCTAAAATTATTATCTTCAAGTCTGAATAATGCATATTGATAGCACTAGCATTCATGATATGAACTCTCCTACTAAGTGCATCAACAACTTTATTCTCCTCTCCCTTGATATGCATTATATCGAAGTCATATTCACTTAAAATTTCCAGCCATCTTGTTTGCCTGGCATTCAAGGTCGGTTGTTCAAAAAGATACTTTAGACCAATGTGGTCAGTCCTTAATTCAAATTTCTTCCCCATGAGATAATGCCTCCACATCCTCAAGGCGTGAAAAATGGCAGCAAGTTCCAATTCATGGGTGTCATAGTTCCTCTCATTTTCCTTAATATTTCTAGACTCATATCCAATGACATGTCCGTCTTGAGTGAGGAATCCCCCAATTCCTTCCTTACATGCATTTGTACATACCACAAAACTTTTGCTTGGGTCAGCAATCTTTAACACAGGTGCACTAGTAAGTAATTCCTTCAACATATTAAAATTATTTTCACACTTGAGTTTCCACTCAAATTTAGTTCCCTTCTTTTGCAAAGAAGTGATGGGATGAGCAATCTTAGAGAACCCTACTATGAACCTTCTGTAGTAGTTGGCTAATCCCATAAAAAATATGATGTCTGACACATTTCTGGGTGTTATCCATCCTCTAATGGCTTTGATCTTTTATGGATCTACTGTTATGCCCTTCTCTGAAATAATGTGTCCCAAGTAATGGATTTGCTTTTGATAAAAAGAACACTTACTCAACTCGGCATACAAATGATGTTCTCTCATTACTTGCAACACCAGTATTAAGTGATGCTCATGCTCCACTTCAGGCTTATAATAGATAAGTATGTCATCCAGGAATACTATGAAAAACTTGTCCAAATAATTTATGAATATGCCCTTCATTAAGCACATGAAGATAGTTGGTGCATTGGTCAGTCCAAATGGCACCACTACAAATTCATAATGCCCATACCTAGTCCTAAAGGTTGTCTTATGAATGTATTCTTCCTTGATTCTTACCTGATGGTATCCTTCCCGCAGGTCAATCTTTGAAAATATATTTTCTCCTCTTAGTTGATCAAATAGGTCATCAATTCGAGGTAAAGGATACTTGTTATTTATAGTGTACTTTTTCAGCTATCGGAAGTCAATACATAGCCTCAAGGTTCCATCCTTATTTTTGAAAAAAAGTATTGGTGCTCCCTAAGGTGAAACGCTTGGACGTATGTACCCTTTATTCAACAATTCCTTCAACTGCATTTGTAATTCTTTTAACTCCGGTGTGCTCATTCTGTAAGGTGTTTTTGACACTGGGGCAACTCCTGGCATTAAATCAATTGAGAAATCTATCTCCCTTCTTGGTGGCAATCCAGTTATTTCTTGGAATACATCTTCAAATTCCTGTAGCACCGAGAAATATTCAATTCTTGGCCCCTTTGTATCAACTGGATCCTCCACATGAGATTCATACAATTGACATCCTTTTCTAAAACATCTTTTCAACTGTAAGGCCGTAATTTCCTTTACAGAGATGGGTCTTGGAATTCCTTTCACAGTATTCTGTTTTCCATATCCATCAAGACATGTAAATGTCTTGTTATGAAAATCTAGGACAACATGATGCTTGTCCAGCCAATCCATCGCAATCAGAACGTCATAAGCCCCCAATGGTATGATATTTACATCAGTACTAGTATTTAGGCCATTAAGACTTATGGAACAACCTATGACCATATTGTGGATTCTTCTTTTGGTTCGAGTGTCTAACTGAACCAAATTGTCTTTTCCAAGTTTACTATTCTCCAAATGTAATCTATCCAATATCTTAGGATCATTGTAACAATGAATTTCTCCTGAATCAATCAAAATAGAAACAGGTTGATTCATGATCTTACCTTCCACCTCGATCATATTGGATTGGTACTCTGCTTGTCGAAAATTTAAAGTTGCATAGGTTCTTCCCATATCTCCGAATGTTGTAGCCTCTTGGATGTTGTGCACATTCTTCACTCTGTCCTTTTTGTGTGGGAAATCTTTGTACAGGTGATCTTTCTTGCATCCCCGACATTGGATTGGTGGTCTTCCCTTTTTTCCCAAGCAATCTTCCTTCTTGAAATCTCCCTTAGCATACTAATATTGATGATTTCTATTAGGCTCATTCCTATTGAAGGGAGGTTTGAATCCTTTCCTCCTTTGGTCGGACTTCGCATTCTTCTTGTCCTTCCAAGATTTTTGCAAGGATTCTCTTCCCTGGCCTTTCTCATACAGTTATTTAGCCTTCCTGATGGCCTCAGTCAAGGTATTGGGTTCATCATACTTGATCTTTTCCATATAAAAGGTTGGCAATCCACTTAAAAATATATGTTATTTTAATTTCTCATCACCAATGAACCTAACATACTTTAACAATCCCAAGAAATTATTTTCATATTCTGCCATAGTCATTCCTCCCAACCTGAGTTCAAAGAACTCTTACCTTTTCTTGTCATAGAAATATTCTGAGAGGTACTCCTTCTGAAAGTACTTCTTGAACTTCTTCCAAGTGATACTACTTTCATTAAAATGATCTACTTGCTTCAGTTGGTCCCACCATATTGCATCTTTTCCATGTAAGTGGTAGGTGGAAATCCTAGATTCTAGGCTTGATGAATATTTATGCAATTGAAAGTATCTCCTGAGCCCAAGAAACCATGCTTTGGCATCATCTTCCCTTTATCTTTCACCAACAAAGGAAGGTGGCTTGATCTTCCTCATCTCTCCTTACAAACTATATACCTCGTGTTTCCTTCTTTGGTCTCTGACAAAAGACACCTCTCAACCTCTTATGAGATCATCCAATGCATAAAACTTTCTTTTTGAGTAATGAGGTGAGTGGTGTCCATGAGCTCTGCTAGAGCTTCTGGAATTACCAACTCTTCCACGCGCATCTCCTTTTTCATGACACCTTCCTTCTTCCTCTTGTCTTGAGTTTGATCCCTTATTCATTTGCCTCTACAACTGATCTAAGCTTTGCAACACTCAAGCATTTATCTGACTTTTCTCTCTCATCAATCTCTTGTTGTCTTCCTTGTAGTTTTTCACTTCCATCTTCAGGCTTCTTACCATTTCTATTAATGTTTCCTGCTATCATTTTTCCTTGCGTCCATTGGACTCTGTCTCTACATTACCAATCATGGTATTATGGCCTTGGGCCTCCTTATCCTGAATGGAGGATCCCTTGCCTTCTTCCATTTCCCCAATATGCATCCTGAGCTGACATGCTTAAGGCTCTTAATTTTGCAAAATGTGCAAGCGACCATTTTGTTAGAATGATGCATATGATAAACAAAATTGCCAAACCATGCTACATGTCTCTTTCCCTTTTTTATTCAAAGAGATCATATCCCCATTCTATGAAAATAATAGTGTCCTATTATCCTTGGTTGATGCATAATTTCATCCTGCGCAGGCGCTTCTGTCAAACCACTTCCCACGTGACCACGATTACAAACCATAGCTAAATCCTTCCATGGAACTTTTATGTCTCAGAGACAACAAATTCATCCCTTATCCCTCCATCCCTCAACTCTCAATCTGCATACAACCATGGCCATGACCCTGCTCTTAGCAAAAAAAGCGCTTGTCCAGAGCTTCGGGACTTCGAAACCTTCAACCAAGACTAGAACAACGGTCCTCATCCTCTTTATGATCAATGATCGAGATCCGCTTCAGGACTCCGCGCTTTGGAAGTTTCAACTTTCAACCTCCACTTTCCTCCGAAGTACTTCATACCTGAAGTTCGGAATCATGTGCCATGTGTCCTCCTCAAATCAACGGCTCTAATCCACTTTGGGACTTCGGCATTCGAAAGTCTCAACCTTCCTTTCTTGTCTCCTCCCGGAACACTTTTACCCAGTGTTCATGATCTACCAACGGGTGTCCTCCCACCAATCAATGGTTGTGAGTCTCTTCGATGCTTCTGGCTTCGGAAGTTTCAAACTTCCCTCCTGCATTTTCTCCCGGAGTGCTTTCACCTACAGTCAACGATACTTTGATGCATGTCTTATGGAATCGACAGTCTATATATAATCCATCCTTCTGGCCTTCGGGAGTTTTCGATCTAATGCAACCTGTCTCACCTTTCCCTTATGGAGCACCCAGTCCTCCGGACTGCACGATCTTTCGCCACGTGGAAAAATGTTGAAAGAGGACATGTGGCCCAATCAGGCGGGTGACACATGTCACGTTCCAATTGACTTTTCAATGTTCCAAATGCCCAAAACTCAGTGACAGATGGCACACATCCCATGTTTCTACGTCATCCCAGGTGATTTCATTGTGTCCCATCACTTCGGCTCTTTGGGCTTCGGGGCTTTGAGAGTTTTCAAACTAGCACACTTCCAAATATCTCGAACTTCGAATTCCTGAACTGGCCAATCTGTCACCACGTGTCCTCCTGGATTGGAAGACCAAGATTCACTTCGAATATTCACCTAGAGTCCACAGATCCTCTCCATGTGTCCCCCTCAATCTGACGACTATGATTTCTTCGGGGATCCGTACTTCAAAGATCTCAAACTTCAACCTTTTTCCTTGAATATATTTTTATTCAAAGCTCACAATATTGTGACACGTGTCCCCTACGGATCGATGGCTATGATTCCTTCAGGACTCCAGACTCCGAAAATCTCAAATTTCAAACTAATCTAGCCCCCACTGGATTTTATCCGAATCCATGGATTTGGTGACGCGCGGATCTCGACATATCAATGGTTGAGATCCTCTTAGATGATCGGATGGTAGATATTTACTCCAGCTCTCCAGCTCTTCGGGCTTTAGGAGTCTCAAATGTCAACTGAAACCTCTCAAACAGATTCCTCTAGAGTTACTAATCTACTGGCACATATCCTCTTGGCGATAGACAGTCAGTATCTACTTTGGATGATCCGACAGTCAACGTTTACTTCGGGTCTCCAACTCTTCAGGCTTCAGGAGTCTCGAATTTCAACTCCTTCTTGCTCGCTCTTTCCCGGAGTTCTTTCACCCAGAGCACATGATCGGTTGATGTGTCTCCTCTTATGGATCGATGGTCCCCAACTACTTTGGCTATTCGGAGTTTCAATGTTTGAGCCCTAACCTATCACATCATTGCATGCCTTTCAATTTGTGGGGGCATGCATCGAGGGTTTGGAGTAACCGTCTTTTCGCCCCGCAATTCTCCTGATGCTGACACGTAACCCCTCAAGGAAACTGTGGTTTGGATTGTTGGACCGCCTTGGGAAACTATCTCCGGTGCAACTTGGTTCCCCGCAATGCCTGTTGGCCATTGATCTCTCTCTCCAATGGGATCCGATGGTCGTGACCTTAACTTTGCTTCCTTTTCATCGGACAACCCTTGTTTACCTGTCCTCCAATCCAATGATCCTGGATCTCCCTGATCCTACAGTGGCGATCACTCCTGAAATAAAAAGGAATGGTCACGATCCTTCGAACCCTCACATAGGTTCTATGACATTTTGTCTCCTGCGTAGCATCTGCAACACCATTACTCCTGATATTTTAAATTTCATGGTCATAGTTCGATCTTGACCCCGATATTCTAACCAACAAACCTGGCCCATACCGGCCGGGTGTTTCAACCAGAGCTCTGATACCAAACTGTAACATACCTAGCTAGCCACAGCCCAGGATATGCTACCTACAAGCCCACCCTCAGACTTATTTCTCATACTGATACATTCTTTATTCATTAAGGATGCATAAGATAACAAATTTAAAAACATGCACAACAATATCCAGCAAGCATGCCTAATATAAATATTATGTTAAACGATAATTAAATATATGCAACGGAAATATATTCATATACATGTGAATGATAATTAAATTACACAGCGGAATTCATTCATACACAGATAGTAATATCGTGATAGAGAGAACTTATCTTTATGAAATATGAAACCAACTGGTTGTAGACCAAGGACGTTCCACCCAACCGTAGACACCACTGCTCCAAATCTCGATAGCAGTGTCACCCCCGAGCTAGGGCTATGAATCCACAAGGACGGTTCTAGAGTGTAATTGGGTTCCCAAACTAGTCAACTCTCAAGATCTCACAGGTTTCCCGACAACCACAACAATACAAGTAACCAGCTCTATTATACCCAGCCTGTGCCACCCAAGAGAATGGACTTCCACCCTTCTCTGCCACATAGACCCTCAGGCAGTCCTTCTCCTTCCTTCCAGGGATTCTAGCATAGCTGGTCCAGAATCTCAATGCTGGAACTCTCAAGACTTTTAGTTGTGAGAAAAACAGGGCACAACACAATGCATTTCATACATGTTGGCCCAGGTCATGGCTGGATCACATCAGTGACCACTACAGCCAACTATCTCCTGGCTAATTCTTCAGCAACTCTGTTTCCTTTCGCTTTTCCAAGCCAAGACACAGGTGAGGATGGGTCGATGAATGGGTTAGGGAGTGCATGGGAGTGTGTGAGGGAATAATGAATGAATGAAAGGGAAAACAGTGAACAAGTCATTAGTCTAACCCCCCCACTAGACTAGAGGTGGTTTTAAGTTACCTCGTGGGAAAACAAGAACCTCCTTGCCTTCCCCAAGAAGCTCATGTAATCGATCCCCTCCCTTAGACAAAAAGGGTAATTAAAAATAGGAAATAAACACTTAGTCCCTCAATATACCTCTCTTGTGGAATCATAGCCCCCTATAACTCTAGTCCTTATCCATCTAGAATCCAGCGAAGTGTTTAATATTATTAATGATCAAAAAATTACATTTCTTGGACATACTGACCCTCTAATAATTGTTTGGGCATTCAGGCCTCTCAGCATTGTAACAATACATTATTTTAAAAATGGGGGTTCGAAACATGGGGTGTTACACCATCCGAATATAGTGAGCCTCCAAAATCCTCTTTGCATGCTCGATTTCAGGAACACATAGATGGCCCAGATGGCATAACAGTCCATCTTGAATGGAATCGGTGACATTCTCACCTATACACAAGAGCTGATAGGTGGTGGTGAAGTCTGGATATTGTTGATCAACTTGGGGTCACTTAGATGCCTCATGCCCACAAGAATGGAGCACAGTGGTGAGTGCATCCAGAGGAGGTCAACTGAGGTAGTCGGTGACATGATTGTTTCTCCATGTATTATACTTGATGTTGAGATGGAACTGCTACAGTTAGGCAGACCACTTCTAATGGTGCTTGTTCTGCAACTTCCCCTGTGTCTGTATGAACTGCAGAGGCTTTTGATTAGTGTAGATGATTGTCTTGTTTCCCATAATGTAATGTTTCCATTGACAATAGGCTTGTACAATGGAATACATTTCCTTGTCATAGGTGGGGTATTTCCGGATAGTCTCTGAGAGTATCTCACTATGGTATGCTACCAAATGACCGTGCTTATTGAGAAATGTGCCTACACCATAGTCAGATGGATCAATATCAATATCGAACGGTTGTTATAGATTGGGTAAGGAGAGTACTGGAGCTAAGCACAAGTGATGCTTGAGATCATCAAATGCTTGTTGTTTTTCCTTCCCCCGTGTGAAGTTTTTCCTTCCACTTCCCTTGGTCACTTGGCTGAGGGCCCATGAAATATGGGAGAATCCCAACATGAACCTTCGGTAGAAGTTCTCAAGTCCCAAGAAGATTTGAATCTCAGCTAGTGTGGTCAGGGTTGGCCAGTCATGGATGACTTGGATCGTAGCTAGATCAACATGTACCCCATGCTCATCAACAATGTATCCCAAGTATTAGACCTTGTTCATACCAAAGGATCATTTTTCCAAGTTGGCATATAGCTTGTGTGTCGCAGAGTTCTTAAACCTATTGAATATGTTGCATGTGATCCTCCCAAGTTCTGTTGAATATGAGTATTTCATCCAAATATACCACCACAAAAGAGTTGGTGAAGGTTCTCAACACATCATCCATCAACCTCATGAAAGTGGTTGGTGCATTTGTTAAGCGAAAGGGCATGAACAACCATTCAAAGAGACCTTCTTTAGATTTGAAAGTTTGTCTTCCATAAATCAATTAGTTTGATGGGAACCTGGTGGTAGCCATACTTTAGGTCAATCTTGTTGAAGAACTTTCCCCCCTTTTCTTGGTCAAAAAGGTTATCAATCCTGGGAATTGGGTATTGGTTCCTGACTGTGCTTTTTTTAATTCTCTATAATAAATGCAGAGCCACCAGGTCCCACATTTCTTCTACACCAGTACAATCGGGCTTCCGCAAGGGAAGGAGTTGGGTATGTTGTTCCCATTTTGAAGAAACTCTTGGATTTGACGCTTAATTTCGCCATTTTCCATCAATGAGAAACGATAGACTAGTCCATTAGGCAGAGGTGCATCAGAGGTTAGATCAATTGGATGCTTGAATTGACAGTGCATCAATACCCCGATGGGTGACGAGAATATTTCTCTACACTCTTCCACGATCCCATTCACTTACTTTTTCTACAAAGAGAGGCTCTGTGTGGAGGCCATGGATGTGAAATTACCTTATTGCATTGCTTAGGAAAGATGAAAGAAATAGTGGTAGTTGGTGCTACCTCTGCTATCCTGTACAATTGTCTACCCAAAGTAATAATAACATTGTAGGTTCTAGAATCATGCACAACATGTCGGTTCCAAAAATATGGTTGTTCTAAAAGAACATCAAAAAATTCAAGGGTAGAAATATCACACAATACCTTGTCTTTGAAAGGCTTGATGCCATAGGGCAGATGACACTGTTGACTGACACAAATATATCTTCCTTGGGGAATCCAGTCGATGGTGTAGGGATGTGGGTGTGTTGTCATCATCAGGTCTAACTTCTTGACAACCTTTGTTGAGATTAGGTTTCTATGAATACCGCTATCGACACTGAAATGTAGTGGATCCCCCTTTACCCACATCTATGATTGAAAGAGGCGTTCCCCTTCCTATGGTTCTTTTGGTTTTCTTGGATGGACTTTGCTGGTAGTGACAATGGTGTTGGGTGCTAAAGATGTCCTAAAAACAACCTTATTCTAACATTAATTTTATAAAACGAGGATTGGTTAAGTACCTATACTAGATCTACAAATATACGTCAATAAGACCAATAATAAACCATAAAAAATTCACCATAACATAAACACAAGAATATAGAAAACCCTTGAGGTAGGGTAACACCATATATTAATCCTTAAGGAAGGATAACATTCCTCAAGAAATGCTTGATACATTCACAATATTCTTCACTATGCTTCATTACATTGCTTACACTTCTTTATATAACTCTTTCTATCTTCTAGGAACCTTCTAGAGATCCTTCTCACATTTATTACATCCAACTACCATAGTAGGCCTTTATTAATATAGTGGACCTAGTCCACCTTATATTGACTGGCCACATTCTCATATATTAAATGACTTTCACTAATAATACATAATCAAATTCCCATTGGGTACCTCCCTAGGTATACTACATTCCATCCCCCTTCACATGTTTCATCCTCGAAACATGAGAGGAAATGAGAGGAAACCAAACAATATGACCGACTAAGCAATGTAGCCAACTGGTACCAAGTACGACCATCCATCCATCCTAATGGAACATGAACATGATGTCCAACTATTGCCTTGCCACCTTGATCTTTCTCTGCATTGTGCTGATGTTTCCATGGGATTGGTTCTCTAGCCTCATGTATTCCTGTAGTGTTGGTATGCCTCCATGTACCTATGGATTGGTTTCATGTCTGGTGCCCTGCTGGTGCATAAATGTGTTTATGCAAACACCCTTGCCTTGATGATTGGTGTGTCTCTATATGATGTGGATGGCTATATACAACAACTGTAGGTATTTGTTCTTTTTTCTTCAAATCTGCAACACATTGTGCCTTTGATTCAATGACCTCCTTAGCTTCTTGATTATGTCCTTCCTGTAGTTTTTCTTCATCTCCTTATGTAGACTATGCCTCTTATTCAACTTTAGACTCAACACTACCTTGTTTGTAAGCTTCCATGGGCCCATCTTTCTTACTAAGAGACAAATCCTGCAATGCAATTTTCTTTTTCTTGTACCAAAGCTTTAGAAACTTCTTTTGCACATTAATATTAATGGTACCCACTGATTCTATCCAAGCATAACCCAAAACAATGTCTTCATCACCCATATCTAGACCCTCAAAATCCGAATGCAGCACATATTTATCCATACTGAGCTTCAAATCTTTAAAAAGTTTAACATTTTCACCTGCAACCTGTGTGCTTTGAATATTCTTTTTCGGAACTTGCAATCTATTAACCAACTGAATATTGATAAAATTGTGTTTGCAACTAGAGTTAATAGAAACAATGGTATTTTCTTTATGAATGCAACCATGAACTTGTAATATAGATTTTCCACATGGAAATAAACTCTTGGTGATGTCTTTATCCTTACTCTTTGTATGAGACCACATTCCTAAAAGTAATTTTTCAAGTGCTGCCTTAGAAAGTGACATCCACTCAGAATGGTGAAATGATTTCCACCGTACGAGAGCATCACCTTTGAAACCCTAGTCTACAAAAGATTTCCACTGCCCTTTCCATTATGACTTGTGGGACTTTAGGAAGTCTTCAATACTAGGACCATCATCTTTTCCTGTAAAATATATCTTGATTGGAAAAAAATATTCAACAAAAACTAGGGTTTAAAAATAAATTACTGTAGCAAATCGCGGTTTTTTCTGGAAAAACCTTGAAAAACTGTTGAACTTAAAATGTTCAGAACTTTACTTCCCGAACTGCGTTTCAGCTGATTGTTTTTTTTAAATTGGGTATTTTTCTGAGAGGAATTAAAATACCCAATTTTTTTTGTCAAATTCAACTCGTAAATCTTCAGATATGAACCTGAAGTGTGCTGCCCTCTTTTTCTTCCCTAAAAAAATTCTACAAAAAGAGCAAACAATTCTTTCCTTATTTGGCCAAGGAAAGTTCTCTCATACCAATTGTTAAGTACCTATATCAGATCTGCAAATATACCTCAATAAGACCAAGAATAAACCATAAAAGATTCACCATAACATGAACACAAGAATATAGAAAACCCTTGAGGTAGGGTAACACCATATATTAATCCTTAAGGAAGGGTAACACTCCTCAAGCAATGCTTGATACATTCACAATATTCTTCACTATGCTTCATTACATTGATGAACCTTATAAGAAGTCATGTCACATTTATTATATCTAACTACCCATTTCTTATATCCAACTACCATAGTGAGCCTTATTTAATAATAAAATGGACCTAGTCCACCTTACATTGAATGGCATCCACTATTATCATTATGGGTCCTCTAGCCCCCCCCACTACCTCTATAGATACCTAACATCTAGATTTGCCAACTTATCAAAACCCTCAACATGCTCATGCTCATAAGGGGCTTGTTTGTTCATCAGTTTTCTATTGGATATGACTTGATGTGGATCATATCTTCTTCCCTATAGCTGTACAAAATCAAATTGTTTGAGCTTTGCTTGAATCTGGGATAGGCGTGATATAGTTTTGGCAATGAAGGGTCCAACGATAAAAGGGAATTTGAGGTTAGAGGATTTGTGCAATTTCATGAAATGCTCTGTCTCAAATATGATTCTTTTCCTAGTGAATTCAAGGGCAAAGACTCTGGGGGTTAGAAAAATAGGCAATAGGTAAGGGAATTCATGACAACCATAAACCCAGATTATTGTTGAATGCATGAATAATACCCAGTCCCCCACTCTATTTTCTGGATTTGGCTGTAAATAGCTCCTCATGTCATCTAGAACCCTTGGTAGGCTCGTGTTGAAAATCAAACTTTAAACCATGGACATGAATTTTTTGATGAAAATGAGCAATGTGATCCTCTTACATTCAGTTGGTATGAATGTTGCTTCAAGAAATTCTCTCTTATTTGTTTCCAGGAAAATATTCAGCAAGTATGTGTAATATCTTAAATGTCTTAGAGAGAGAAAAATCACTATCTATTTATGGATATTATCAGCTATGAATTGATCAAAACTGACACAGACTAACAAACTAGACTCTGGCTGAAAAAATGCCAAAAGGAAACCCAACATGACCTCGACCACATGTTTTTCATTATCTAGACCTAAAATTTGACTCAACGGGGAACAGAACCATTGGACCTTAATAACCATTATGCTCACTGTTAAGGTCCTAACCCGCACATAGGTAGATTAATGTATTCGGATGTAATAAAGGTCAATATTAATAAGACCTTTCAATAAAATAGAATAAGGCGGATGTAAGAAGACC
>JZKD02S0146216.1:215670-227571 GCA_000966675.3 Picea glauca
TTATATATCTGGTATCTTGCACTCACATTCATTGGCAAAGACAAACTTTATGAAAGATGCTATGGTTTGACAATTGTCTGTAAAAATAGATCTCTGGCTTCCGATGGACACTCCCTATAGACCCTAATTGTCTTTTCTACCTCGAAAGGTTCAGACTATGCAAAGAAAGACTCTGGTATGTCGAGGGCACCTTGAATTGATAGACTCTCTACCCTACACAGGACCTCAGACCCCTGTATATTTAAGACGACTTTCTCTTCCTGTGGATACTGCTTTGTGCACCAACCTATGAATTCGGGAAAAGGGAAAGCGACTTCGACATCATAAGGAACTATAGTGGTCTGGACTGCTTCAAGGAATGGTATTTTCTTCCATACATTATCAGACATATTAATTCTGGACACAAAGATGGGTGAAATGGTGATTTCAGTGTCGAACACGTCTGGATCTCGGTCAATTAGGGATTCTTCATTTAACACAAGGTGTTTCTCTGTCACTGACGTTATGATAGGGTCCATGGCGGCGATGAAAAATACCTGGAAATGCGCAAAAATGGAATGAACTTGGCGTAATGTTGATTTGCAGTTGAATGGGGGTGGTCGCGCCAACTTTCAAACATTCCAATATTTTAAAAAATAATAAAAATAACAACAAATTCGCTTTATATAATTTTTTGATTTTGGGGGCGCGAGGAAGTGGTTTGGGGCAACCCACTTCTCACCCCAAAATGCACCCAGTGACAACATGTGGTCCCGACTGAAAACCATGGTTTAGTTTTCGTCCCTCTTTCGGGAATTATCCTCTGCACAACTCCTCCCCCCGAAATGATCCTCGATCGTCGATCTGGAGAGCTCGCGACCTGCGACGTATCGGGTTCCATCACCTTAGAACCCTGCCAGATTTAGCCTCCTCTTGCTAGATTTAGCCTTGTCCTTGAGTTTGTGTTGATATTGAAAGGGGGGTGAATCAGTATCAAGTACAATTTAAAACCTTTTTCAACTTATACTTAAACCATTCAACTATATCCAATGAGCAATGAACAATAGTATAAGAGTTACACCAATACACCACAATACACCATGCACAATATATGAGAAATAATCAATACTTATTGTTCAAGGGAAGTAATGACTTCCAAAGGTAGATACAGGATCCAAATGTAAAGGGAGGGATAAAACTCCAAGAGGAAGATACAATCCTCCAATATCAAGAGAGGATTTAAATCTCCATCCTTGCCCCTTTATTCCACCCAAGAATATATGAAAGGTAATAAAAAATTACATTAAATCATCACCATCAACCAACCATCACATAGAACCTGATAATGTTTCCTGAGACTTCTTCAATTTCTGCAATTCTTAAATTCTTGGAATACTCTGATCCTGTAGATAATATTACTCAATGTATTCTCTGAAACTTCTCCAAGTTTCACTCCTTGAATCCTCCCCAAAAAGAATTTATAGAGAGAATGGTAGACTTTGTTCAATTCTGGTTTATTCAGGAGATCGAACTCGTACAGAATGCCCCGCACTCAATATTTAGCATCGGATTATGAAACTCGCACAAAAGAAACTACAGTCTATACGCTTTCTAGTGCAATTTGTCCCACTTCATTTGGATTCTCTATGAAGAAGTTATGATTGTTTTACCTGGAACACCTGTTTATTGACTAGCTTCAGGACTGGTTAAAAACCCTATCTTCCACAAAGTTTATCTCCATAATTATAGAGAATCAAGAGATAAAACTTTTACCACAGGTACCCTGATATGTCTTCTCAATACCATAGCAATTTCACCATCTAAATCATTCTAGAAAAAAAGTTATAGCGAAAATGGTAAGATGACCTGAAAATAACATACCTTAGAACACATCACCAAAAGACTTCATCCTCCCTTGAAATCTGGCCTTCTTTACTTCTGATTTTCCTCTAAAATTTGACTTGTGTATCAAATGAATGTATAATGACATTTATTTATACAATATATGTCACTTCCTTTTAACATTAGGACCGACCTAACACTTTCTTATTTTTTAATTCTGTTATTTAATTATCTTCAGGGCCTACATGTACTTCCTTCTTCAATTCTCTTTGTCATCTTCAAAAATTCATTTCTCCTCAACGATGAGGATCCACGTGACGTGCCACATACCACCGGAAACAACATGATGTATACTATCCATCGATGGGTGTTGTATTTGCATGTGCATTGTCCTTCATGTCCAAATACCTTCATCAATATTGTGTTCCAAAACCCATGACTAGGGTTGACATCAGAAAACAACCAATCTTCCAATAGTTTGTGAAGCCTCCACAATCGTTTAACACCTTGCTAAGTCTTAGAATCTCGATTTCACAGAAAAATTGTAGTGGTGATAACACGGTGGAACCTAGATTGGTTCCTCCAGGAATTCCTCTTCCATGAAGTCCATTAGAGGAATATGAGGCCTCGCAATTCACTGTTTCCAAGCAATTGAAAGAACTCGCTCCAAATTATGTAGGCGTCTCTACTTGGTTGCACGATTGTACCAGGCAGGACCTTGCCTGGGCTTTCCTCTCTCTCTTGGCATGAAGGAGCCTGGGGAGCGAAGAACCAACTGGACCAAAACCAAGAGAACTGATTCTGACAAAACCAAATTCTCGAGCAAAGTGAGGTGATAGAGCGTTGAGGCAAAGTGTTGAAATCCATGGCTAAGCTGGACAGTTAACCGAGGGGCGGACATTACCGTTATGATACCACCCGTACTCAACATCCCCCTCCTGTCATTAATCATCGAGGCCTCCATTAATCTAACTTGGAGGAGTTGTCCTCCCCTCCTCTGCAATCTTTTATGGTCGCACTCCATCCAAGACTGGGGTGAGGGATGATGGTCAGCCATATTTATGGCTGATTTCACGGGAGGGATCTGTGGCCTCCCTTGGGCTATGTGGCACCCCATCTAGGGTAATATCTTTTTAAATGACATGTGTTAACTTCATATTAATCATTAAAGGAATTACACATCTCCTTCATATGGAGAAGTAGAAAGCATCTATATAAAATTGTTGATATAATTTTTTTTTATTTAAGGTGGATATTAAAATATATTTTTAAACTCTATGTTGAGCACGAAAGTAATTACACTTTGTTATAGAAATTGTCTATGGACATAATACAATTATATATATATATATATATATATATATATATATATATAAATAAAAATAAAATACTTGAACATAAAAATATTTTATTTATAGTTCATATTAAACATTGAAGAATTACTCATTTTCCTCATTGTAAAAGATAAAAAACACCTATAAACTAAATAAGAATCTCTCTCATAATAGGTTATAGAAAACTCCTTTAATGCAATAATAAAAATATGAGAAACATAAAAGATAATAGTACACACCAAATGCTCACATCTTCTATTACATTACAAAACACAAAACACATGTATTTACACAATGTTAAGCAAAGCTCAACCATTTATCTTGCTTTGATGTTTAGATATCTAGATATCGAATACTCTCATTCAACGTATTCACCATCCTTATCTTCTTGAACCATGTCAAATCATAAATTAAAAAATCATCATAAAATTTCAAATCATGAATTAATTCTAACAATTATCCACAACACTTTGGGATGACTTTACCACCGCCCAAGACTTTCACACACAACGTATGAATTAATTCTAATAATTTTCCCAGCTAACCTTTGCGACTGTTTACCGCCGCCCAATACTTTACTCATCTTCCCTAATTTTCTATCAAAGCGATAGAGAAGAATGCACAGGAGGGGCGCCCACCTTCCACCAAATATTTCCTTTTCCGAAACAGCTCAGCGGGACTCGGTTTACTTTTTTTTTTTAACTTAAATCATTTTCGACCAAACTAAGAGGTATGCTATATCCTAAAAAGAAGCCGCTCCGTAAAATCCCCTGGGCCGGGCCCGGACGCTGTTAGGGTTGCCACAAAAGCACGAATCGTCGTTTTCTGGGACATTTCTTCGAAGGTCTCTGTAGTTAGGTTTTGGAGGTTGACGTTGCTTTCCGTTTTCTTCGCCCTGGAGCACTAGATTCCAACGCCACCGTTGTCTATTTCAACGGGCTTTTTCTTAATCCCACATGGTAAGGTCGCATCGGGAGATTCGTTCTTTTTATTTTTTCTTGTTACAAAACCCTAGGGTTTACTTGTCACCATCTCACCTAATCTTCGGATTCGATTTGTATATATGTTACCTCTGCTCAACACAATTCCTCCAGTGCTTCATAAGTTTTGCTTCATAGTGGGTTGTTTCAAAGAGCAGAGTGGTGCTCACGATCATTATTCGAGGAATGCAAGCGTGGTGGATCTGCTGTTGTTGGTGGCGTATTTCATGCTTGGTATTCCTCCAGTGCTTCATAAGTTTTGCTTCATAGTGGATTGTTTCTCAGAGCAGAGTGGTGCTCACGATCATTATTTGAGGAATGCAAGCGTGGTGGATCTGCTGTTGTTGGTGGCGTATTTCATGCTTGGTAATACCAGTCGTTATGGGCCTAGAAAGCCCGAAATGGGGCTGTTGGAGCTCAAGAATAAGTTCAGCAAAACGCCAGTGTGGACGTTGGAGCGAGAAAAGGCAAGATCAAGGTATTGTAACAGAAAATAAGCTGTATTTCGTTTATTTGTTTTTTTTAAATTTTGAGGTAACGTTTATTTGAGTGTTAATTCATCGCTGCAGGTAGTACCGGCAATAGAAAGCCTTACTTCTGGCGGAGCAAGATTCATAAATAGGTCTACGAATCTTGCGTGGACTCCTTTCTCGTGCAAGCAGGCTACTGTGGCGAGCCCTGAAGGCCCTGCCCCTAAGGGCCATGAAATATTGCGATCTCACATTTTCTTCATGAAATAGTGAGATCTCACATTTTCTTTGGAATAAAATATGGGATTTCATGTAGTTAATTATTTTTGACATGGGTTAGATGGTGTATGGAGTCTAACAGGAAGATTAATGCAGCTGCTGCATGTGTTGGTAAGCGATGGTAATCACAACATGAGAGCAACTAGCACTGAGCATTTATATTTTTGTTTGCAATTTGTGAAGTTTCACTCTGAACAGTGATTTTACAATCTGAGAATTAAATGGGGCATGATAGTTTAGTTTGTCTAATTGAATGGTGCATGCAGATTGGAAGGGAACGTTGTAAGAATAAAATATTGTGATCTCACAATAAAATATGGGATTTCATGCATTTAATCAATATTTGGTGGATTATCTATTCCCAATCCAACCATGGAGTCTAACCGGAAGATTAATACAGTTGCTGCACGTGTTGGTAAGCAATGGTAATCACAACAGTTGCTGAGCGTTATATTTTTGTTTACCACTTGTGAAGTTTCACTCCGAACCATGCTTTTACAATATAAATTAAACGTGTTCATAGTTTAGTTTGTTTAATTGAATGGTGGACGCAGATTGGAAGGGAGGGTTCCAAAAATAACGAGCAGCAAGCCATCATTTAGCTGTTCAAAAAGCACAGGATTTTCTCGCGAGACCCTTGCCTCTGAAAGATTTGCCATGTATATACTTTTGTAACTGGAGGATCTTATCTTTAAAGTTTGGAATAATTATGTAATACAATGTGATGTTCAATTTTACAAATGGGCATGTAGAAACTAAAAGTTTAATGCATTTAATGCATTTCTGTATTTAATTGTACTTTTACTAAAGCGGAAAGTGTGACTAAAGTGCAAAGTGTGACTGAGAGTTACAAAAGGGAAAAACTCTATTTTTTTAATTAAGTAAGAAAATAAACATGGTTGTGTAAAGCTTTTTTTAAGTTTTTTGGATTAGATGTTTTTTTAGTTTGATTGAAGATTAGACGGCGGTTGTTTTGGGAGGTATCGAACAGGAATGGCTGTCAATATCCAGCCTGTTAGAATATATAATAATAACTATTTGTATTATGTATGTTCATATATTTGGATGTGATTATTGTTGGTTATCTACATAGAGAGTTTGGGTAGATCTAGAGAGTCTGGGTAGATCTAGATAAGTGTGAGGGATTCTTTCCAAGAAAAAATCTTTAAATTATGTGTTGTTGAGAGATTGCATCTTATTATATTTATATGCATCTTTACATTAATTCACAAAGTGTGTTTTACCTATTATTTAGTGTGTATTACACTCCACTTTGTTTTAATATGGTAGCGTCAGGTTTGGGGTGAGAGACTGGGCGTGACTCCCTCACGGGAGAGTTTGGGGTGAGAGATAGCCCAGGAACGTGGAGAGAGTAGAGTATGTTGTTGTGTCTTCATCTCTTGTGTTGTGTATATCGTGTGAGTTCTTTGTTTGGTATATTATTGTTCGTTGTTGTGAGAACATGGAGGAGATCGTTGTTTGCATGTGGAGCTGAGACCTAAGCGTGAAAAAGAATTGTTGTGAGGATGTGTGAGAATTGTTGTGAGGATTTTTGTGTGTGAGGAGAAGCCCCCTGCACATGAGGGAGGAACCTTATAATTCTTTGATGCTAGGATAGTGTTGTCTAAAAATTATTTGTTGTCAGAAGAGTACACAACGTTTGGAGGAGTAAGAAGAGCGTGGAATTCGTGCGATCTACATGGGATTGGTGAGATCTCGACTATTTGCCACTGATGTTTGTCCGAGGTCGTAGCTTGTAGTGCATAAAAAAAAAGGAAATAGTGGATCAAACTGCAAGTGATATGAGTGCTGGATCGATTGCCAAATATTGGGATCGCAGGCCTGTAGGAATAGATTGAACGGCTTGACATGTCAGATTCAAAATGAAGAAAATAGCAGAAACATAATGTAAATAACTGAAGCAATCAATAAACTATGAAGAACAGAGATAAATAAACAAAGGCAGAAAAGGCATACTCTATTCATCAATGCTTCTGTAAATGATCATGTACATAGATGTACATATATAATACAAAAGACCATAACTATCATGTAACTGTATAACAATTAGGCTAACTTAACTAACCAATTAACTTATCATTAGTGTTTTAACATCCCCCCTTAATCATAAGTTCGTTCTTGCCTGAAAAACTGTCACTACTTGACAATCACATGTGTCAAGCGAATATTTAGAGGGCTGGCTGAAGATGCTCTCTAAACTCTGAAAAAAAAATAGCTGGTGGTTTCGGGATGACCACAAACCGAATGTCTAGCAGAAGCTGATGTCTTCTACTAAATGGCATGGTTTTAAGTTGACCTTAAACTAACAAGAGCTCAAGGCTCAAAAATCTGAAAATATAACAGGCAGAACTTCGTGTCTTCTGCTCAATTGGTGGTTTTAAGATGACCACAAACTATATCAAAAACAATATCATTTGTTCACAGGCTCTAAATCAAACTTGGAACCTGACTCAAAATCAAACTTGGAACCTGACTCAATTAGATTTCCCCTCTGTTAGGGACAAGTGGTTCCAATTCCCTTGACTGTCATTCGCAAGTATGGCCAAGAAGAGATCCAACACATCAAACTGTCTTCCGGGAGAGTTTGAAGACTCGATCTTCAACTCAGAAGACTACATCAACTAGGCCCCGATCATACCCTAAATCATTAAATATTGAAAAACATTCATGTCCATCAACTGTAGAAATATCTCCAATCAAGTACGACTGTACTTGTGTATAAATTCGGCGATAAGACTGCTCCAATAATTTGGCTTCCAAACGCCAATGCCAATTCCCTAACCATTCAAAATTAATTTTTTTCACTTGTGCTTTTGACACCTTACTGAGGGATGATTTGTCTTCCCACAAAATTTGCATGGGTGAAGATCAAAACAGTTTGACTTATCATGGCCAAACCGGTGACAGTGTTTGCACTGTATGGGTTCTTTATCAAACCGATTAGCAACATCATCATCAACTATATCCTCTACCTGTTTCTTACCAATATCCGCAAGCTCTGTCGTCTTATCATCATTCAAAAAACCTCCACTCACAAAGCAAACAGGTTCGCAATAATTAGGAAAATGAAAAAGGTTGGTAGCATCCTGTACATATCCTAGTCCATATCGATTTCGTTTAAATCGTAATTCTTCCCATGGTCGAACAATACATTTATCCGCAACTTTTTCTGACATAGGGACTTCATCTAACTGATCTTCATGTTTATGACTGTCATCACTAATCAACTGAGTGTCTTCATTATCATCCTTGATGTCATTGTGTTTGTTAAAAACACATTGTTGGTGTCGAAGCAAACTTAACTCATAAGACAACAACTTGTTTTGATGTTTGAACATATCAATCTTCTTGTGTGTTACTTGTAAACAAGTTATCACTGTACTGAGGGTGCACTTGTTTATTGCAATTGTAGATTCCATAGTTGAGTTAATTAATGTGCGCAATATTGTAAATAGTTCTTCAATTCTTGCCATTATGCAGAATATGGAAGAGAGATGTTTGTTGATGCCACACAATTCAATTTTGTATCTTGTTGTGCATGCCAAGAGCGATCATCCTGTTGCATGAATACAAAAAAATCTACAAGATAACCAATAACGCACACAAAGATCCTAAGACCCCCTTATTCAATTTCGAGTGGGTCAAGGATGCAAAGACAAATTTACAAATTTACAAAATATGTACAAAGTATTAACTATTAACTATTCAAATTTATAATTTTAAAGTATGTACAAAGTATTAACTATTGAGTAAAAAATCCTTTTGTGACATGAAAATATCCAATGTAATTAATTATTGAATAAAATATTCATTTAAAACTAGATTTAAATTAAATTCCTTAAAAGACATTAAATTTGAATGTATTCAAATGACACAAAAATAATTTGTAATATGTTAGGAGAACTAAATCAAAATCCTTAATTTTTGGAAAATTAAATTTTAATTTATTTAATTAAAAAAAACAATTTAACCATTATCTCAAATTTGCTAAATTTATTTAGGAAGATGAAAAATAATGCTATCAACCACCTTTAATAAAGTTGTTGGTGTGCTAATATAAATATATATAAGTGACTGGTCAGATTTGCTTTTGCTAAATTTAAATTTACTTCAGAAGGATAATGCGGAAATATATCAACCACCTTTAATAAAGTGGAAACTGATTGTTGTGCTAGTCTAGTGAAGGATCCACAAGAGTGATGTGACGTAGGTGAGGTGGTGACAAGTAACAAGCTGTGCAATAGCCATGCTTAGGTCTAACCTAGGCAACACCTCATGACCTCAAGTACGATTTGGTAACGGTGGCGTTGGAATCGAGTTGTGCCCCGGGCGAAGAAAAAGCCCGTTGAAATAGAGAACGGTGGCGTTGGAATTAAGAAAAAGCCCATTGAAATAGAGAACGGTGGCGTTGGAATCGAGTGTGCCCCGGGCGAAGAAAATGGAAAGCAATGCCAAGGTCCAAAACCTAACAGGGAGCACTACAGAGACCTTCGAAGAAATGTCCCGGAAAATGACGATTCGTGCGTCTGTGGCAACCTGGTCCGGGTCCGGCCCAGGGAATTTCAGGGAGCGGCTTCTTTTTAGGATATAGCATGCCTCTTACCTTAATGGAAAATGATTATGCAAAAAGAACGGAGTCACGTTGCTATACTTTTTTTTGGGGAGCAAAGGGAAATATTTAGTGGAAGGTGGGTGCTGCTGATCAAATTTTAAGGAAAAGGTTATATTTCAAATTGAAAAGTTAACTTTATTGTAATTTTTATTGGTAAATTAAAATAATTTTTTTATAATATATTTATTATAAAAATTTAATTCTATAATTTATGTTTTTAATAAAAAAATACAATATAAATTACATAATTTGATTTTTTATATTGTAGTTAAAAAAATTAATAATAAAATAAATTTATTTTGCTAATAACTTAATCACTGTATGTTTTAATAAAAATAATAAAAAAATAATAATTCCATGCATGTTCATCTTAATAATTATTATTAATTATTTTACTACTAAGAAAAATCTTGGTCACACATTTCGATTATTATGTCGAAAGACGTACACCTATTGACAATGGGCATAATTAATGATCTTTTAAATCTTATTTAACCTTAAACCATAATCTGATGGCTATGTATTGAAGATGCTGGCATATTTTTAGTGGTCCTCCAAAATCAATGGGTCAGATTTATTGTTCATAACCTTCTTGCATTTATCAAGGCATCCGTTACTTTTTAACATTTACCTAATAACATTAAAAAATTACTGTAAGGATATGTAATTGCCGAGTTTAAATGATTAAGTATTGGGAACGCACGTTCTCAACTGATACCTTTCGATCTCAACTAATACCTTTCGACATTCTCAGCAGCGAGTTAGCTGTTGTGCTAGTAATTGTTAAACTAAAAATTGAAGGAAGTTATCTAATGATTTGATATCTTATAAACTTGAAAGAAGTAATTAAATTCTTTAATATGACTCATAAAGAAAAAACTACACTTAATAAATCAAATCTTTACAATTTTTTCTTTATATTATTTTTATAAACTTATATTACAAGTTATAATGTAAATCAATTAAAAAAATCAAATCTTTACAAATTCCTTTTTACATTATTTTTAGTAAATCAAATATCTTTACAAATTCCTCTTTACATTATTTTTAGTAAATCAAATCTTTACCAATTTTTCTTTACATTATTTTTACAAGCTTATATTACAAGTTATAATGCATATCAACTAAAACAATCAAATCCTTACAAATTCCTAATGCAAATCAACTAAAAATTACAAAAATACATTATTATTTAAAAATAAATTATTAATAATACATTAATTCTTAATGTGCAGAAGAAAACACAACTGATCAACACCATGCAGTGGATTAATATTTTATGGAAGAAACAACAATGTGTGGTCGATCCATATTGTATAGAAGAAATCGAACAATACTGTGCAGTCGAACAATTCTGTGTAGAAGAAACTGACGGTCGATCAACAGAAGAAATCGAACAATACTACCCATTGTGAAGCCGATTAATAATGTGCAACTCATCAATACTGTGCAGCGGTAGATAGCACCGTGAAGACGATACACTCATCTCTTACTGTGTAGAAATGAGTGACAGATCAATAAGATGGGCATTGGGTACCCTGAAGACTGATTTGGAGACTATGGGTAGTAGGGTACCTTCATATTTGCACAATAAGATACCAATCCTTCTCAGCAAGCAAGTTGAGCAAAACAATAAACTTATTGTTCATAAATCCAAATAGCAAGATAGTTGACGATTTAATTTTTAATCTCTATTAATAACATGTAGCTATAATAAATAGAACATACATGAGCTTCATAAAAATGGGATTGTATTGTATAAAAATTATAATAATTTTTTTTTAATTCATATGGTACAAAAAAAATGTTAACATTATTTTTTTATTGCTAAGATATAGGAGAAAATAACTAATAAAAAAAACTCATACATATTAAGAAAATTTTCCAACAGATAAAAACAATTGAATTGAAAAAATATGAAATAATTTTCATTTCAAATTTGACAAGTGATTTTTTATTTTAATTTTGAATTGCATGAGAAATAATTTTATGCCCTTCTATGATAGGATAGAGGGCTCTTGAGAGGGAATGACAACTTCAATTTTGATCCTTTGGCACCCTTTCTTTTCATTCTTCTCTATTGCTTTTGATAGAAAATTAGGGAAGATGAGTGCACGAAGTTGGTAGACGATAAAGTGGCAACAAGCAGGAACTCACAACTGGGTGAGTAGGAACATGTTCTTGATGTAACAGGTTTGGAAAACTCTGAACCTCCACTCAACAAGCCATGTGGGCATGTTCCAAAGAATGTGTGCGCGTTTTCAAGAACACACATGTGTTCCTGAGAAACACGTGTACAAGAATGCATGTGCGTTCCTAAAACAAATTGAAACAAAAATAACGCACATGCACTTTAGGAACGCGCACATGTTATTATTAATAGG
>JZKD02S0146216.1:235351-262321 GCA_000966675.3 Picea glauca
TTATGACCGTCTTTACCACACGTGAAACATGTGATAATTCCTCCTCTGCCTCTTCCTCTACCTCGGGTACGAGGAAATATATTTGCATCAACATATCCTCCTTGCTGATCATCTTCCTGTCTCCTCAGCTCAGAGTTTTGCTGCCTCTGCTGTGAGGTTCCACCCCTCTCATCTTTACCCTAAGGTATTTTCCAATCCTCCTTGGACTTTTGAATTCTTTCTTAGGCAATAGCCTTGCCTCTGGGCTGACTTCTGCCTCGCCCTCGCTGCCCCTGCTTGCGGCTTAGCTTTTCTTCGGCTCTTAGAGCCATCTGGTACGCCTCCTCAACTGTGCGGATGGTGACCATGCTCAATTCATCCTGAATATCATACCTGAGACCATTCAGGTATCTCGCCACCTTTTCGTCATCACTCTCCCGATGACCAGCTCGAATGTTGAGCCTGTAGAATTCTTCGGTGTACTCCTTCACCATCATCATCTTCTATCTCAGGTTCTGCATGCACCTGAACAAAGTGATCTGGTAGTCCCTCGGGATGAACTTCGCCTTCATCTTGGCGATCATCCGATCCCAATTCTTAATCTTTGATTTCCCTTTGTAGCGCCTATCCGCCTGCAATTCATCCCACCATAAAGCTGCATGTCCTTTCAGCTTCGTGACGGCGTGCCTTACCTTCTTGTCCTCTTCGATGTTCTCATAATCGAAGTATGTATCGAGTGCTCGGATCCAATCCAGCAACTCTTTTGCGTTCAGACTTCCCTCATAAACAGGAATGTCCATCTTCGTCTTCGAGCTCATCCTCGAAATGGCTTTGATCAACCTCTCTGTCGAGGCATCTTCTACTGAGACCTCCCCTTCATCATGTCCAGCTTCCTCTTCAATCTCGGGATCGCTGAACTCTCCCGCGTCGGCTCCACGCCTCTGGGTGGCCTCCATATCTTCAAGTCTAGCCCTGAGATCTCGTATCTGACGTTCCATCTCTGCATTCCCTGTTGGATTTCCTGCTGGTCTAACCCTTCTTCGGGCATCCCTGTCCTCACGATCAGGTGACTGCCTCTCTCTTCTGGGTGGCATTATGTATCTGTTCTTCTCTGCTACCTGTACAAAGAGAACTTCCTACCCTTTCTGGGCTCTGATACCACTTGATTGCAACCCGCACCCTCGACAACACAGTCGCACCACCAGAACCTTCACAAACCTCGGCCCGAAGAGTCCAAGCTCTTCCACTCCCTTAGGAGCTTTTTACCCACAGTACACCTTTTCCTCGCTCCGGTCCTCCCTACTTGATTATCGGAGGACCTGTTGTCGCGACTTCGCGAGTCCTGCACTTGTGGATGAAGTCCTTGAATCCCCGAGATCCGATATCCCTGGTCAACCTTTGACTTTCCTCGGCATATCGGGACCTCGCACTATCGCGGCTTGCGCACTATATCTTCGGGTTTCCCAGTCCCGAGATCCGAGACTCCGAGGTGTCGACCCTTTTTCTTTCTCGCCTTTTCGTTAGCTCTCTACTCGCAAGACAAATCTCTGAATCCTTTATGCCCCGAGACCCGATGCCCCGAGATCACCCTTCACATCAATCACTATGACTCATGTCATGCACGTGATTTCTGCGGCGTCGGCTCTCGCATTCTCGCGCCCGCTTTGGCCAACCTGTCAACTCCGCCAACGCGAAGTGCCGGTATGCTCGAGCTCCGAGTAGAGGAGTGATTGTTGAAGATATTTCCAAACAACACTCAAGTCGCCAATTCTCTTCCTTTATGAAGAAATCTCCGCTCTTCCGCCTTCGTCCTGTATGACCTCCCTTGGAGTCGGTTCCACAGCAGACTAAGGGAACGATCCCTCTTGAGCTTTGTCAACTCAGACTCCGTCCGGAATTCTCTTGAACACACCCCCCGTGCTCCACCTTCAATCACTTCCTAAAATGATGAAGTCTTCCAGTCCTTGTGCATTCACGCCACAACAGCTTCGACCTTCCCCTTCTCAGACTTGCTACTGAGACTCAAATTTGACCTGCACTCACTTTCACGACTCGAATAACCCTAATCCACTCTGAACGAAATGAGAACAAAGGTTCAACTACTTAACCTCCTCGACACACTATATGCGGAGGTATTCAACTACACTCGATGCAGGAATCTCCCGGCCTAAGCAGAGAAACAATTGAAACTCATTCTCTCAAGTTTCTAACCTTATATGCAATCACATATGAAGCATATAAAAGATAGGCATAGAAAGAAGCAAGTATGCAGCAAAATAACATCAACAGCACAAAGAATTCAAACACAGCCATGATATTGAATCAAGAGTTCCTTCCTATTAATTCAATCTGTACATGGGGTTTCTTCATGAATTCCCTATCCTGTTCTCCCTTGCTCTCTATGCAAATGCTGATACTGATTCTAATGCCAATGATCCAATAATACAAAGGAGGGTGTCTATATCCTGCTTTCCCTCTCAAAAGCTAAATTGTCAAATCTAAACTTAATGGTCCTATCTACCTGCACTAAATCTAATCTCTCTGCATTAAATCTAATAAGTGCCTCTGCTGTACAAGGACGAGAGCTTATCTKCTCCCGGTCTATTTCAGTGTACAAGTACGCCTAAATATGGAGGCTTTTATTTAAACGGCGGCGCACATCAAAATGGTCAAAACCGTGATGCTGGCGTCACCCTGCGATCCTTTTTTCCTTTTCTCCACATATAGCCTCGCATGACGAGGTGTGGATGCTCCTGCATCAAGAATCATGCATCCATGGGCAACCAACACCCTCCCTCCTTCGCCCCTATGCTCATCTCCTCGCCTTCATCCTCAACTTAGTCCTCACCAGATCAATCTGGCCTTCAACCTTTGTCCTCACCTTGGGCGTGTTGTGTCGAATGGTTTGACCTCCATGGGAGCTCTCTCGGATTTTCTCCTAGACTTCTCCCCGAATTTGCATCGACCTTACAGTTAGCGGTGGCACGTCCCTCTTATCTGCCACCCTATTCTCTTTCGCCACCCCGTCCCCACCCGCTTCGCCAGCCTCTGTTCCCTCGTTGGACGATGGTAACTTGCACTCTAAAGAAATCCGTGTGCAGGTGTACCACAACCAGGCGTAGCTCCAGCCGTAGTGCATTTTCCCCCCAGGTCTCTGGGATTTAATGTCAATTCTCCTAGACTTGGTCTTCACGGTCCGACGAGACGTGGATAATCTCTGGTTCAGACTGGAGCACTTGGACTTGCGAGTTGCGTAGATTGAATCTATTCTCTCGACTCTCCTCCATTCCTTGCATCCTTCAGACTCTGGCCTCAATTTTCTCGCTTCTCCAGGGGTGGTTTTGGATCCAGAATTCCAGGGGAAGGATGCACAGTACGGGGACGACGCAACACAGACGACCGTGGACAAGCACAACACTATGCATGGCACACGTGCAACGAAATCTGAGGGCATGGACGCCCATTAGACACCGTGACAGGTGGAGAGCGTACATGTGTTTGCATGCATGTTTTATTTTTATAACTATCAGTAGTGTCTGGAATGTTTGGTCTATGTCGTGGGTGTTTGGAAATATTTTTTTTGTGTGTTGGTTAGTTGATAGACCCAACTTGGGTTATTATAACAATTTTTTTGATAAACAATCTATTTTTTAGTTCAAACGCCTGGTTAGGCCAAATTGGTTTCCTCACGGGGCGATTCTGGTGAATATGTTAAATTTTCCACATCATATCTAGATTGTATGAGAGTTTGAGTTGGTTTCATCTTGAGGCAACTCAATAGTCCAACAACTTGAACTCAGGATGATAATGTAATTTTTGATCATGACACGTAATATATAGTTCTTACTTTAAAAAAAAAAAGGTTTAAAGCATGTGTAAAGTGGTTAACTATTGAGTAAAAAATCCCTCTAGAACATGAAAGAGGAAAGTTAATCAAATTTCTTAAACTTTGAAAGAAATTAAAGTTTAATGTATTAGATTGACACAAAAATAATTTATAATATGTTGGAGATTTAAATCAAAATAAAAATTAACTAAAAAATTTATTTAATTAAAAAAACTTAACCATCATTTAAAATTTGTTAATTTAATTAAGAAGATGAAAAATAATGCCAAAATATATCAATCACCTCTAATAAAATGATTGTTGTACTAGTCTAAATATATCAACCACCTTTAATAAAGTGGTCCATCTTTAATAAAATAGTCGTTGTTGTGCTGATGTAAATATATCAACCATCTTTAATAAAATGATTGTTGTACTAGTCTAAATATATCAACCACCTTTAATAAAGTGGCCTACCTTTAATAAAATAGTCATTGTGCTGATGTAAATATATCAACCATCTTTAATAAAATGATTGTTGTATTAGTCTAAATATATCAACCACCTTTAATAAAGTGGCTCACCTTTAATAAAATAGTGGTTGTGACGATGTAAATATATCAACCATCTTTAATAAAATGATTATTGTAATATATCAACTACCTTTAATAAAGTGGCCCACCTTTAATAAAATAGTCGTCGTGTTTTTTTTTTTTTCAGGGAAAAATTGACTCGATTTTATAAATGGTATAAACTCTTTTACATTGTCGGACCAACATTCAATGACCAGCAGTCAATGACGCAGATCGAAACCAATACACAGCCATATAACATCCAACAACAGTGGCAGGTAATACACAGCCTTATACTCAGCCCGATCACTGCCAACACAGTAGCAAGAAATAGTCGTTGTGTTGATGTAAATATATCAACCATCTTTAATAAAATGATTGTTGTACTAGTCTAAATATATCAACCACCTTTAATAAAATGATTATTGTACTAGTCTAAATATATCAACCACCTTTAATAAAGTGGCCCACCTTTAATAAAATAGTCCTTGTGTTTATGTAAATATATCAACCATCTTTAATAAAGTGGTTGTTGTGACATTCTATATAAAGAAGTGATGGGTTCCAAAGAGTGAGGTGACCAGTAACAAGTTGTGAAATAGCTATGTTTAGGTCTAACCAAGAGGCAGCTGTAGCCATCAGAAACAGGTCATCACGTCATGAACATGAAGTCCTTTTTGGTAACCAAAAAAAGTTAAAAGAGCGCATGTCCGCATGCGACCCCACCACGTGGGATTAAGAAAAGGCCCGTTGAAACAGAGAAACGGAAGGCTAACTTTATTGTAACCCTTAATAAAAAGTTAAAATATTTTTTTACGAGAAAAGGTAAAATTTCACCCATAAAATATTATTTATAATTTATTCATTGTTAATTTTTAACTTTATAATTAAGTTTTGTTTAATGAAAAAAGTCAAATAAAATTTAGATAAATTTAGTTTTTTACATTATCAAATTTAGTTTTTTACATTATCATAAAAAAATACTTATGATGAAATGAATTTATTTTTTCAATAATTTAGTAAGTGTATTTTAATAAAAAAATTTAAAAATCAATAATTACATGCAAATCATTATAGCCTCCAGAGTATATTGACCAAGTATACTAATTAATCTTAAATCTTGTTCGGATAGACCATCCTTTTGCCGTAGATATGCCTGAGCAGTAATCTTATCTGGAGAAATCAATAGTTTAATCAAGCCAGGAACACTTTTAAAGATACTTTTTGTGTCAAAAGACATAGTCAAAGCCTCAATATTATTTTGTAAATCAAGCAACGTCTTAAATAAATCCTTTTGAGGTAAACTCCCTTTTCTATATTGATTTAGAACCACCGATTTCTTGGATTTCATCAACTCATGGATAACTGCATGGTTATAGTTATATACATTGCTCAATTTAGAACTAGAGATAGTTATGGAATCATCAATCTTTTGGTAGAAATTAATCCAGAAAAGATGCATGTCCATCTTAATAATTAAAAAAACATAACATTTTATACATAGTTTTTTACATTATCATAAAAACAAATTTATCATGAAATGAATTTCTTTTAAATGAATTTCTTTTTCCAATAATTTAATAAGTATCTTTTAATAAAAAAAATTAAAAATCAATAATTACATGCATGTCCATCCTAATAATTAAAAAAACATAACATTTTATGCATAACTCCAAAAACTTTATGTCATATAATTTTTCATAATTATTTCTAAAATATGAAATAAATTTTAAAATTAAATTGATTATACAATTTTATTTTACCACTAAAAAAACCTTTTAGTCGCATATTTCCTTTACAATTATTATATTAAAAATTAAAAGATGTTAAATGATGATTTTGAATGAGATAAAATAAGATTCTTTAAAGTCTTTTACAAAAAAAAACTATACTTAGTTTTGACAAATTCCTTTTTACATTATTTTTACAAACTTATATTACAAGTTATAAAGCAAATCAACTAAAAGAAAATAAACCAATCAATATTGTGACCAATAGCACTATGAATCTGATCAATAATGTGCAACCGATCAATATTGTTCAGTGGTCGATAGCACGGTGAAGAGAATACTCATCTCTTGCTGTGAAGAAGAAATGTATGTCGGATCAATAAGATGGGCATTGGGTACCCTCAAGACCGATTTGGAGACGATGGGTAGTAGGGTACCCTCACATTTGCACAAAAAGATGCTATTGGTTTTGAGCAAGTGGAACAAACAACAATAAGTTCATAAATTTAAATAGCAAGATAATTAATGATTTAATTATTAATTTTTATTAGTAATCTGTGATTTTAATAAATAGAAGATATATGAGCTTTATACAAATGGGATTGTATTGTATAAAAATTATAAAATTCATATGGTACATTAATAGTAACATTATTTTTTTTAATTGTTAAGATATATGGGAAAATAACTAATATAAAAAAACTCATATATATTAAGAAAATTTTCAGACTAACAAAAATGGTGAAAAGTAGAATATATCAATAATTTTTTCCTTCCCTTCAATTGAAAAAATATGAAATAATTTTCATTTCAAATTTCACAAGTGATTTTTTATTTTAATTTTCAATTGCATGGGAAATAATTGTATGCCCCTCTATGATCCACTAGAGGTCTCTTGACTAGCGATGACAACTTCAATTCCTTTCTTTGCATTCTTCTCTATTGCTTCTTATAGAAAATTAGGGAAGATAAGTGGCATGATGATAGAGATATAGGAAATAAGGAGAATGAGAGGATGTAGTTGTGTTTCTGACACCATTTTTGTGTGAAAGTATTGGATGGTGGTAAAGGCCTCATAAATCTTAGGTGGAAAGGTTCATGGATAGACAATATTATGTTAGACTGTTGCATAATTTCATGCTTAGGCTTCTGTTGGCAACTCGTATTAGAACAAATAGATCAATTTTCTATGTTCTATACATGTGCAGGTGAAAAATGGTGAAGAAAGGGAAGTCGAAGAAGAGCATTGGACAATGACAAAGATACGAGCTATAAGAAGAACAATAAAATCTTTAGAGGAGGAAGAAAAATAGAGAAGTGAAAGGAAAATGAATGATAAATATTCTTAGTTGTTGATGTAGTTGCATTAGAAGAATAATGCATGTCCATTAGAAGAGAAAATTACAATAGAAAACATAAACTCCCTACTAGTTGATGCATTGAAGAAGGGTTTTGTTTCCTACAAATCAATGATTTATTTCAGAAATGATATATTATAATGCTAGGTTACATACTTTTATAGTAATAATGTTGGAGGATAGGAAAGACAAAAACAAAGAATGTGGGAGGATAAGAAATACAAAAGGAAAGAAGAAAGGAGATGAATAAAGGAGAGGGTCAATGATTTATTTCAGAAATGATATATTATAATGCTAGGTTACATACTTTTATAGTAATAATGTTGGAGGACATGAAATACAAAAACAAAGAATGTGGGAGGATAAGAAATACAAAAGGAAAGAAGAAAGGAGATGAAGAAAGGAGAGGGTGTGGGATAAGAGAAAGAAAAAAAGATATAATATATTATGAGGTTATGTTATAGACTTGTGTTGTAATAATATTAATGGTCAAGAAAGACAATAAGAAATAATGTGGGAGGAGAAGAAAAACAAAAAGAAATGAGGAAGGATAGGAATAATGACATAAAGAAAGAAGGAAGGAGAGGAAGATAAAAAGAGAAAGGAGAGGGTGTCGAATAAGAGAAAAATGGAAGAGGAGGGAGAGTGAGAGGGTGAAGAAAACGAAGAGGAAGAGGGAAGAAAAGGAGGCTACGGATGAAAAAAAAGAGTGGGAAAGAAAAAGAGAATGAGAAATAGGAATAGGGAGAAGAAAATGAGGAGGGTGAGGGGGGGAAGGAAAATAGGGTGAAGAAGAAGAAGATGAGAGTACAAAAAGGAAAGATAAAGTAAGAGAGTGAGAGGGAGGAGAAGGAGAAGAATACATAGAGGAATAAATTGATGGAGGGATATGTAGATGATAATAAGGGGGAGACAAACTATAAGATGAAAAAAAGGGAAGAGGAAGAAGCCAAAGGGAGAGGGACAGTGATTGAAGAAGAATGTTGACCATAAACTATTATTTTTTCTTGTTTTTTTTTTTTTTCGTTTTGTAACACTTAACATAAACTCACACGTCGATTCCAAATCCCCTTCACTCGCATCATAGATCTCAAATTTCAATTTAAGTTTAGAAAATTTTAAAATATGATCATGAAAGTGCCATATATCATCAGGTTGGAGAATCACAATATGTATAAGACTCACGCTAGCTATGAATCACACCTCGTATGAGAATCGGTCCTCCCAACTCCTAAATAGTGTTAATTTTTCCAAAGGTCTCTCACTAGAAGCTCCTTCTTGTGTTTTCTGTGTTGCAAAAAATGGTTCCTCAATCGAACATCGTATGAGAAAGTTATAGAATTTCTAAGTCAAGCGATATTCGTTCCCCTTTTGCGTCTGTATCCACTAGATATTGACACCAAGATTAGAAAGAGTCGAGCCCTAGCCTTGCTAACTTGCATTGTTCAAGCCCCTAACACGAACGAAACTTATCACCAAAACTTGGTCATGTTGTGAAAAACATCTTTAATTCAAAGAAGTTAATGAGATTGTCTTCGGTCCCTCCAGAGAGATTTTAACAAATTCCTCTGGTCTTCAATGAGGAAGTTAATATAAACCTCATTGGTTCATTCAGGATACTTAACATTATCATCTCTAGTTTACATCATAGAAACTTCTACGAACTTTGGCGGTGCTAGCAACACACTTTGCATAATCTCATCTGATGTGTTCAAAGGCCTTCCCACAAAATCCTCCAAAACCATATGAAGAGTTCCCGCAAACTCCTATGAAACCACCAAAGGAGTTCCCACAAATTTGTTTGAAACCACCATAAGAGTTCCCACAAATTACTTTGGTACAAACTGGAGGAGTTCATACTAATTCCTTTGGTGCAAAAGGATTATACCATACAAAACTACCTTTCATATTTTAGCCATAAAGTTTGACTCGAGTGTCTATTTTGCACATCCTTTATATTCTTGGAAAGGTCTTTCTGAGATATACAACTTATTAGCTATATGGTTTGATAAATTCCTCACCAACTATATACATTTTTCGGGATTAAAATATGACACATTGTTAACAACCCCAAAGAACATGACACCTCAATTAAGGGAAAAGGAACCAGAAACCAAACTCAAGGAAGCACATATGAAATCTCACTTCTAGTTAATATTTTAGATCTATGGTTTCAAATGTGTAGTGTTAATAATGTATTTTGAGGATACTCTGGGGTCACTCATTTGGTTCATGTTTGATGGTGCCAAGTCCAAATGGAAAGGGGAGGTCGTACTCAAAATCCTTGCAATGTGATCTATAAGTGAGAAAAATAGAGCAACAACAACAATTTTCGCAGCAACAAGGAGAAGAGAAGGGAATCAAAATCAAGTGACTAAAGAGGGACTGAAAACCCCATGATGATCAAATCTCACAATTTCCAAGCCAGTCATTATGGTGGGTGAGGTGCACCATAGTCAAAATATATGATGGTCCACCAATGCTAAGAGATAAATCCAAAATGTATTTTTTGTGTTTTTCCTCTCATCATTACAAAGAAAATAAGGACAAATATTTATAAATGAAAGGTCATGGGGAAAGGTGGAAGGCCAAGAGTCACATTAAACTTTAATAAATACGGGAATGAGATCCAAGTAAAAGGATTTTGGCTCTTCAAGCGTTGTATAGACTCAAGAACTATTTCAAGGAAGTATACCATATTAACTAAAATTGAGGAGCCTCCTTCGAGTTTTCATGTACTATTATGAAAATTGTTAATGAGGAGAAGTTGGTTTGGCCAAGCTATTTTTTGGAGAGCTTTGATTCTCATTTCTGACGTATTGTGGACTATTCCTTTGCATTTTCTCAAAACTCGGGTTGTGTAAGGATGTAATTCATATTGTAGACTATTCTTATGTATGGTGATTGCATTCTTACTTTTGTTCTTCGGAGAATATTTGTTTAAACTCATGGACATGGAACCTTATATGCTTGTTTAAATTATAGAATATTCTGTGTTTGCAGTTATATATTCATATTCTTGTCTTTTCTCTGTGTGAACTATTTCCTGGGCCCTTGAAAAGAGCACATATGGTTCTATGTTTACTTTATGGTTTCCTTAGTTTAATATGGACACATGCATCTTATATTAGTTGCATTTAATTTTTTATCTTAGGAAACCCTCATTAGTGGATCGGGACACAAATGATAAAATCAAAACCAAAAATGGGTTGTTGAGCTAGAATTCAGATGGGTTCCCTACTCCAAATGATTAGAGTTCTTATTAGAACTTCTTATTGGGTGTATCCCTTGCTATTTAAAAGGGCAATGTAACCTGTGTCAACACATACTTATTTACTCCAAGTCTAAAAACGATCATGAGAAACACTTGAGGATGGTTCCACAAGTATTGAGGGAGCATCAGTTGTATGCAAAATTCAGCAAGTGCTCATTTTATCAGAGACAAATACATTATTTCGGCCATATCATTTCAAAGGAAGGAATAACAATAGATCCCTAGAAAATAACATCTATTGAGGAATTTCCAGTACCAAAGAATCTCTCAAAGGTGACATCATTCATGGGGCTTGTGGATTACTATAGAAAATCTATTGAATGTTTTTCAAAGATTGTTGAACCAATCAATTCTTTGCAAAAAAAGGGTGTGATATTTGAATGGACTGTTGATTGTGAAAGGAGTTTTCAACACTTGAAGAACTTATTTCCAAGTGAACCAATATTAAGAATTTTTTATCCAAACAAAGATTTCGTTGTGTGCGCTAATGCATGCAAGGAATGACTTGTTTATGCCCTCATTCAAAATGGGCATGTGATATGATAAAACTCAAGAAAGTTAAAGATTCATGAGAAACACTATGAGACTTATGATTTGGAAATGGAAACCATAGTGTATACCTTGAAAACACTACCTCATGAGAAAGCAATTTGAGTTGATGACATACCATAGTGGTCTAAAATATTTTTTTGGATAACTAACTTTGAATGCCATACAAAGTAGATAGTTGGAATTCCTCAGTGAATATGACTTTGAGATAAATCATATCAAAGGAAAAGAGAACAAGGTGGTTGATTCACTTAGCAGGAGGGTGCATGAGATGCATGGTACAACCATTAGCATGTATAAATACAATTTGAAAGACAAAATTTTGGAAGTTGAAAAATCATATCGACATTATATGGAGACAAAGGAAAAATTAAACCAAGGTAATTATAGAAAATTGAAGATAATGGCCTCAGGGAGGATGGAATCCTCAAGTACAGGGGCAGAGTTTATGTGCTTAATTTTGAGGAGTTTAAAAATCTAGTGTTGAGAGAGATGCATGATGTGCCTTATGCTAGGCACCCAGTTTACCATAAATTATTGTAGCTATCAAGAGACAATATTTTTGGCCAGGAATGAAAAAATACGTGGTTGATTATATATCCAGATGTCTTGAATGTTAGAAGGTAACCGTTGAGAATAGACACCCAACTGTTTTGTTACATCCATTTCCCATTTCTAAGTGGAAATGGAAAGTGGTGACAATCTATTTTAACAACAAGCTTCCCAGAACAATGAAGAAACATGACTCCATCATGATGGTGGTGGATAAACTCACTAAAGCTACTCATTTTATTCCAATGAAGCTAACTCACAAGGAAGTGAACATTGCAGATATTTATATGAGGGAAATTTCTAGGATTCATGGTGTGCCTAAAGAAATTGTTTATCATAGAGATCCCAAGTTCACATCAAACTTTTGGAAGGGATTATTCAAAGGATTTGGGAAAAATATTGACTTTAGCAAAGCTTATCATCTAGATTCAGAAGATAAAAAGGAGAGGGTCAATCAAGTGATTGAAGATATGATAAGGATGTATGTGATGAATAGACCATCAAAATGGGAAGAGTACTAACACTTGGTTAAGTTTAATTATAATAATGTGTATTGGGAATATTTGAATATGATCCCATTTGAGGCATTATATGGTATAAAGCACAACATGGATATGAGCTAGGACAACCCAGTAGACAAAGAAGTGGTTGGGCCATAATTTTTCAAGGAAATGGAAGAATAGATGGTGAAAATTAAACAAAACTTAAATGATTCTCAATACAGATAGAAAATTTATGTAGATAATGACAGAACTCGCAAAGAGTTTAAAGTGGGTGACTGTGTGTTCTTAAAAGTGAAGGCCAATAGAAGTTCCTTGAAGTTTGGAAACTGTTCAAAACTTACAACATGATATTGTGGACCCTTTGAAGTCCTCGAGAGGATTGGTTCTATTGCGTACATGTCTACACTACTTTCATCCATGTGCATTCATAATTTAATTCACATGTATTTTCTTAAAATGTATATACCTGATCCTAATCATGTAATTGACTAGAATGTCATTTAGGTGGAGCAAGAAGTAAACTTCCCAGTTAAACCAGTGTCTATATTGGATTGGAAAGTCAAGTTGCTCTGGAATCGAACAATAGGACTGGTAAAGGTCCAGTGGACCTATTATGGTCTTGAATATGCAACTTAGGAGCATGAAGACGCCATGCAGGGGGTGCCCACATATTTTTGAATATTTTTTATTGTACACATGTATATAATGCACTAAGGGAAGTGCATAAATAATGGGTTGAAGAAAGTAATACCCCTAGGTCGAATCCCAATTGTAAATGTAAATACAAGCTAGTGAACCATGATATTTTGAGCCAGAGTGACTTTGTATGTATGTTTTGAGGCCAAAGTGTCTTTATAGTTATTAGGATAGAGATCACAGATGATTAAAGCATAGAAAGCCTATCATACTATGTAATCACACTTGATGATATTAATAAAATACATCATTGTTGCAGACCTATCGGATGAAAAGAGCATGGGGGTATAAAAATACACTAGAAGGGAAAGGGGGATAAGAGTCTAGAAAGAGGGGCTAAGCCAAGGGGGATTAAGCCTAAGGGAATATTATATTAATATTTCCTAAATTAAGTGGGGACAAGGTAGTTCCCAACATGAGAAGTGTCAAGTTGGGAACATGTTAAGATTTGATCCTAACACCTCTCTGTGGGTCATTAATTAGTATGATGTGCTTTCTATGTAATAAAGGTTGACAATAATTAATAAGGCCTATTAAATAAAGGAGAAGATGTCAATGTAAGAATACATAATAAAATCTTCCACTTCTAGAAAGATCTTCCTCTAGAAGTTTCCTTAGAAGGTAGAATTAGTATAAGTAAGAGTAGGAGGTATTGGATATTTTGTCTTGGATATTATTGTAATATAGCTCTACTCTGTTGGAGGTTTCCCCCTCGAAGAGGCAAGTGAACATTTCTATCAGTAATAAAGGTGCTCTTTCTGGTGTTGTTCTAGTATTAGTTTGATATTATTATGGATATATCATTTTTTTTCTGCCATAACTTGTTAAATATTTATGTTTTCCATACTATATTATATCTAGAATATTGCAAGTGGTATCAGAGCTCTTTCCAAGGAAATACTTGTAGGGTAAATTTTTTCAGGGTAGACACATATTCTGGTGTCTTTAAGCTACATATATCTATCGTTATGTGCATAAATCCACAGTCGGGGAGTCATACATGCAGGAAATAAAAGTGGTTTTTAAGAACACATATGTTGGCCCCCCTTTTAACCCATGTTGATACCCCTTTGAGTGGTAACACATTAGACAACACATGTATACAGATCAACCTAGGCATCCTAAATCCCTCCATAGACAAACCAATCAATCCCCTGATTGTTATAGTGCCACTGAGAAAAACTCAGGAAGATACTCTATAGTATCTAGGTAGTCGTGGAGTGCGTCTAAGGGAATGATCTATACTCCTTAGTTGGTGCCCTAAGATATTGGGCCGATAACTATTGTTGGACCCCACATATATATCAGATATCTATATCACAGGGAAAACCCTTGTTTGTAGAAAAATTGAATACCCTAACCCTTGGGATGAAAACATCAACATAACAAACAACATCTATTCTAGGGCAGTTGTGTGTCCTGCATTCTAGTTGTGAAATTCCTACACATTTCTTCATGTTAAGAATTTGGTCATTTCATAACTCCAGTATTATTTATGCTGGAGTATAACTCTGTAGGAGTAAAAAAATAAAATTATGGGGTCTAGTTACACCCTTATTTGAGACTTGGTCCATTGGATTCCTCTCTTCATTCTAATTGCAGTGGTACCCTTCATTTTTAACTCATTTTTTTAGGTGGACCCAACCCTCTATGGGACACCCTTATTTGAGATCTATCCCATTGCATTCATCTCTTTGTATTGATCACTCGAGTACCTATCAATTTTAGGCCCATATTTCAGTCCCGAAACCTCCTCTACTACTTTAGCCTCCACATGCCTACCACCTGCTCTCAGTCCCAAGAAACCTTGGAGGACAATCAATCCCAAGCTCTGGAGACACTCTTTAAAGGTAAGAATGTTGAGCCCAATCCTAAGGACCCTCAGTATTCTTATTATGAGTATACTCACTTTTTCTGCTCCCCTTGGGTTTCTCCACCGTCTTGGAATAAAGTGCCCAAAGTTAACATGCATAAATTGATGGGTCCAACCCCGTTAGATGGGTTTCTCAAATGGAATAATACTTCTCCATTCATGACATTTGGGATGATGAAACCGAACTCCATGTAGGTTTTTTGTACTGGGATCAAGAATTTTAGCAGTGGTGGTAGTGGCATAAGAAATGTTATCTAGGACTACCCAATTGGAACATGTTCACTAAAGCAGTTTGTGCCCATTTTGATAGGGAGTCACATTTTTTGGCGAAGATCACTAAGTTGTGCCAAACTGGATCAGTCAAAGACTTCATCATGACATTCAAACTGTTAGTTATTTGAACCGAGGGCTTATATGATGAATTTTACCTTGAATTTTTTATTAGTGACTTAAAGGAATCCATAAGGGCTCATGTGAGCATGCATCATCCTACTACCTGGTTGTAGGCATGCCAATTCACACTGGATGCAGTGACCATCCTTCAGGCTCCAACCCTGAAGGATAAATTCCCCACCCATCCTCGCCCTAGGGATATCCTTCAGGATCCAACCCTAAAGGCTACATTCCCCACTTGTCCTCCCTCTAGGGCTATCCAAGTGGGCTCTCCTGAAATCGTCAGTGAGCCTATTGGGTGAAGCACCTTACAAATTGTCCTTGATAATCAATCCCAAGCTCTGGAGCAACTCTTTAAGGGTAATAATGTTGAGCCCAATCCCGAGGACCCTTAGTCTTTCTATTATGAGTATACTCACTCATCCCACTCCCCTTGGGGTTCTCCAATCTCTTAGAATAAAGTCCCCAATTTTGACATGCATAAACTTGATGGGTCCAACCCCATCGGATGGGTTTCCCCAATGGAACAATACTTCTCGATTCATAACATTTAGGATGATGAGACCAAACTCCATGTAGTATGTTTGTATTGGGATCAAGAATGTTGGCAGTGGTGCTAGTGGCATAAGAAATGTTATCCAAGACTACCCAATTGGAACATGTTCACTAAAGAAGTTTGTGCCCGTTTCGATAGGGAGTCATATTTTTTGGCCAAGATCACTAACTTTTGACAAACTGGATCAGTCAAATACTTCATCATGATATTCGAATTGTTGGCTATCTGAACCAAAGGATTATCTGATAAATTTTACCTTGAATGTTTTATCAGTGACTTAAAGGAATCCATCAGGGGTCATGTATGCATGCATAATCCTACTACCTAGTTGTAGGAATGCTAATTCTCATTATATGCAGAGAACATCCTTCAGGATCCAACCCTGAAGGCTACATCCCCCACCCATCCTCACCCTGGGGCTATCCCAACTCCAACAAAAATCTTGAAGTTCCAAAATATATCTCCAATAGAAATGGCAAAGCGTTGCAAGCAAGGACTTTGTTATTACTATGATTAAAAGTACTTACCGGGAAATAAATGTAGAAATACCATCAAATGAGGTTGTTGACCCAAAGGATGCTCAACCAAGTGTTCATGCTGAATATTTTGTTGCCTCGCCGGTGGCACCAAAGGAACCTATCATATATCTTGATGCCCTCTCGGGTATTTCGGCCCCACATAAATTGAAGATCAAGGGATACATCAAACATAGGCCAGTTGTGGTGTTGATTGATAGTGGTCACACCAATAATTTTATTCATCACAGGCTTGCTCAAGAGATCCATTGCATATTCTGCCCTATTTCTAATTTCAAATTCTCGTCGCTAATGGTGGTACAATTAAGTGTGGGGGGAATTGTGAGAATTTCAAACTCCAAATGGGTGATTATCATCTGAAAACCCACATGCTATCCATTGCCATTGGGGTTTTTGATATAGTTTTGGGTGTGGAATGGCTTCGCACTCTGGTACCAATCACAATGGATTATCAGGATTTATATATGAGATTCACCCAAGAGGCTCACACCTATACCCTATAATTTCTCCAAGCGGGCTCTCCTAAAATCATCATTTCTCACAAGATGGAAAAATTAAAGAAAAGCCACCATGGTGTGATTTCTCAATTTCATGCCATCCAGGTAATCGATTTGTCCTTTCCGATAGTACCTCCTAGTGTGAAAGTAATATTGGAAAAGTACGCCAAGGTATTTGAAGTTCCAATGGACTTACCTCCTTCCAAGGGTCAGCATGATCATAGGATTTGTCTCCTTCCAGGAAGTCAACACCCCAATGTATGTCCCTACAGGATTCCATTTGCTCAAAAAAATGAAATTGAGAAGATGGTATAAGAATTTCTTTAGGCAGGGGTAATTCTCCCTAGTACCAGCCTCTATTCTTCTCATGTGGTGATGGTCTTAAATAAAGAAGGTACTTGGCACATGTGTTCTGATTTTCGTTCCTTGAATAAGCTGACCATCAAAGATAAGTTTCCCATTCATGTCATTGATGATCTGTTTGATAAACTCCACGGTGCCTGTGTCTTCACCAAATTAGACCTATGCTTCAGTTGTCACCAGATCCGAATGAAGGAAGTAGATATTCCGAAGACTTATTTCAGAACTCATGAAAGACATTATGAATTCTTGCTCTTGCCTTTTGGCCTTTACAATGCCCCATCGACCTTCCAAATTTTCATGAAAAAAATATTGAAACATTACCTTTGGTAGTTTGTTTTGGTTTTATTTGATGACGTCCTCATCTACAAGCACACTTTGGATAGTCATCTTCTACGTGTGGAAAAAGTCTTTCAATTGTTGTAGCACAACCAATTGTTCATCAAAAATACCAAATGTTCCTTTGGAACCAGCGAAGTGGAATACTTGGGGCACATTGTGGGTTGAGAAGGGGTAAAAGTGGACCCAAAAATATACAAGATATGAAGGAGTGGCCCCAACCCATGAATTTAAAGAGCCTAAGTGGTTTTCTGGGTCTCACAGGCTATTATAGGAAATTTGTCCACCATTATGGAAAAATTTCTAAGCCCTTGACCAACCTTCTTGAGAAGAATGCATTTCATTGGACACCTATTGTTGAGAAATCCTTCATAGAGTTAAAGAGGTACATGTGCACTACTCTAATCCTAGATACCCCATACTTGAACAAAACCTTTTTGGTGGAATCATATGCTTCTGGAACTGGTCTAGGTGAATTTCTCACACAAGATGGTCTCCTTGTGGCCTTTACTATAAAAGCGTTGAGTGGTCACAATCTGGTTTGATCTACATATGAAAAAGAAATTATGGCCATTCTCCATGCAATGCACACATGATGGACATATATTTTGGGGTGTCATAAACAGGTCACCATAGTATGAAGTATTTCTTAGAGCAACAATTATCCTCCCCAGAACAAAACAAGTGGCTAGCCAAAATGTTGGGTTACGATTATGAAATAATATATAAAAGGGAAAAGACAATATAGTAGCAGATGTATTTTCTAGGAAACATGAGGAGGAAGGCTCCCTCTTTTCCTTATCATTACCGGTCCTTGATTGGATTGAAGAAGTACACCAAGAGTGGTTAAATAAAATGACTCTCTCTCGGTTAATTCAACACATTCAGGAAGATCCTAATCCTCCCATAGACTACACTTGGTAGGATAATATTCTCATATATAAGGATCACTTGGTTCTATTGCCCTCATCAACCCTCAAGCCAAGGATCTTAAAATAGTTTCACTCATCAGCTATTGTGGGTCATTTGATATTCCAAAAGACCTATGCTAATGTCCGTCGTTCTTTTTTATGGGCAAGAATGAATAAATATATACTTAACTTTGTCATTCAGTGTCAAGTGTGCCAACAAAATAAAGGTGAAACTATCAAATCTCTAGGAGCTCTACAGCCCCTATCCATTCTAGCTTCTATGTGGAAAAACATCTCCATGGAATTTTTAGTGGGCCTTCGTCATGGTGGTGGTTGATCGCCTCTACAAGTATGCTCATTTTTGTGTGTTACCCCACCCTTTCACATTGAAACTAGTACCATAGATTTTCCTTGATCATATTTTCATGTTAGATGACATTCTCTCCTTTGTTGTATCTGATTGTGACCCAACTTTCACCATCACATTTTGGCAAGAACTATTTAAATTGCAGGGCACCCAATTGAACATGAGCACATCCTATCACCCCCAGTTAGATGGTCAGAAGGAAGTAGTCAAAAAATGTTTGGAAACCTACTTGAGGTGTTTTTATTCAGACAAACAATGCCAATGGGTGCAATGGCTCCCGTTGGGAAAATGGTGTTACAATACTTCTTATCATACGACCACTAAAATGATCCCATATGAAGCAGTGTATGGCCAACGCCCACCTATAGTCACTGCATATCTTCAAGGCACATCAAAGGTCCAATCTATTGATACAATGCTGCAAGGTGAAACAACCACCCTCGTATCTCTAAAGGATAACCTACACATGGCCCAAAATCACATGAAGCAACAGGTGGACCAACATCGTTCAAAAAGGATTTTTCAAGAAGGTGATTTGGTGTTTCTCAAGATCTAACCTTACAAATAAACATCTCTCAAAGTCCAGGGACATCAGAAGATAACACCCAAGTTTTATAGGCCCTACTAGATCATCAAGTGTAGTGGTTCAGTGGCCTACAAATTTTCTCTTCTAGGTACTTCCAAAATCCATCCATTTTTCCATGTTTTCTGTCTGAAGAAAGTGATCGGCCAGAATTGTAGGGTCCAAACCATCCTTCCTAAATTAGATGAAGAGGGCTCCCTTTGGCTCCAACTAGCAGCAATGTTCAATTCCATTGAACATCAGTGGCATGGAAGAACTATCAAGGAAGTGTTGATCAAGTGGAAGGACACCTCACCATAGGATGTGACCTGGGAACCAACAACCATATTTTAGCAGTTTCCACACATTCAGCCTTGAGTTAAAGGATGCTTTTGAAGGGGGAGGGAAAGTTAGGATCTGATCCTAACCCCTCTTCGTGGGTCATTAATTAGTAGGATATGATTTCTATGTAATAAAGGATGACATTAATAAATAAGTCCTGATAAATATATGATAATATGTCAATGTGAGAAGACCTAATAGAAGCTTCTGCTTCTAGAAAGATATTCCTCTAGAAGTTTACTTAGAAGGTAGAACTAGTATAAATAAGAGTAGGAGGTATTGGATATTTTGTCTTGGATATTATTGTAATAGAGATCTGCTCTGTTGGAGGTTTCCCCCTTGAAGAGGAAAGTGAACATTTCTATGAGTAATAAAGGTGCTCTTTTTGGTATTATTATGATATTGTTATGGATATATCATTTTTTTCTACCATTACTTGCTAAATATTTATGTTTACATACTATATTGTATCTGGAATATTTCAGAACATGCAAATATAAAGTTGGGGAAATAGTGTATTTTCCATCATTCTTCTTTTCATTCTCTCATTATTCTCACCTTGATTCTTACAATCCGTAATCTCCATCATTGGACTGTACTTTGGGAGCTTGGAGATGATGGTAACGAGGAAATCTAGTTAGTTTGAGGAGAAGGAGCGGGTTCTTAGGATCATGTGCATTCTGAAGAAGCAGGTTGCCAAACCCATGAACATTCTCTCCAAGTGAGAGAACTATTGGGAGTTTTTTCCATGTGTGCCAAGTTGCAGCTACAGATCTCTGATAATTTATGTCCATCCTATTGTTGAAGCCCCAGAAAGGAAGTGGGAGAGCTGAAAAACCGTTGAGAAGAGAAGGGGTAAACTTCCTAAGTTGGGACAGGTTATGGGAATGAGGGTCTATAGACTTATTGTTGGATTTGACACCTTAGTCTGAGAATTATGTTATTGTTAAGACTTAACCTGGGATAGGAATACTTTTCTATGGTGGAGTTTTAGCTTCAGCTTAGGGGTGACTTGTTGCTGATATTTTAAAAGAAATAGAGTCTATGGTTGGGAGGAATGTCTGAGGTCTGAATGTAGTTGGTGTTTTACAACAAAATATAAGTGTTACTTTCATGTGTATTATTCTGTTGAATAATTTGTATTTTCATTTTAATTATGTTTGTTGAAAATGTACATATTTATGCATGAATTTTATGTTGTTAGTACTGCATATTTGTTGCATATGTAGGGAATATTGAGTAATAAATGGTATCAAAGACAATTTTAATTTTTGTTGGTAACAAGGAACGTTACACTGTGATAAAATAAAATAGAATTGTAGTGTGGTGTGGCCTAGCTTAGGGATGGGGATGTTACAAAGTTGCATCAAATATCTAGTTTCGACACTAAGCTCACATGGGATAGATAATAGAGTGTTAATTATTAATTCATGGTTAAAGTTTTTGAAGCATCTGTAAAAAAAAATTTAATTTCTTGAGGAAATGTTCAGAGTACATCTACAAACTATTTGATAAAAGTACTCTTGCGAATTCGAAAAAATTCATGAGTAATTGAAGAAAATTCATCCCAGAGATTAAAAAATTCCCAATTTCAATATTTATTCATGTATTTTCGGGCATATAATTGGCCAAATCTCATATTTATAGAGCTTCAAAGAAGGTTGAGGAAATAAATTGTGCAATTGGGAAAAATAAAAATAAAATAAGAAATTTTGTGAAACTAGAATTTTCCATACAATGACATCAATATGACGTGGAGGGCACATGTCAACTGACATTCTAGAAGGGTGACATGTATTGTCACAATGGAATGGAAACAATGGAAGGAACATGGTGGTTGGTGTGGAAATTTGAAGGTGAGGTGGAGTCGCGGTGGTGGGGTGCCTACCTATCCTATGAAACCTTAACTCCAAACTCGTGGTGAGATTTCCATAATTGATTATGTATGAAGGATTGGTCAGATGAATGGAGCTAGAGATACCAACAAGTGAGTCAAGAAAATTCCTTAGACCCATGGTGATGTTTACAAATTTGACCAAGTGTCAAGACATCACGGAGAAAGGTGAGATCTTAAAAATGGACTAAGTATCAAGACATCGCAGAGCACTGTGATATCTTGAAAATTAACTAAATTTCAAGACATCATAGAGCGTGGTGAATGATGTGAATTTTTCTAAGTATAAATAGGAGGTTAGATGGACATAGTTGTGGATACAAACAAGTGAGTCAGGAAAATTCCTTAGACCCATGGTGAAGTTTGAAAATTTAACTAAGTGTCAAGATACAGAGGGTGTGAAAGGTATGACAGAGAGAAAGTGTAACATCTAGCGGAGCACGATTGATTTCAAGAAATTAAATTAAGTATGAGGAATCGGTTGAACATAAGGGTCAATGACATAAATAATATGATTGAGAAAGAGCTTCAACTCTTGGTGAGAGAGAGTTTTAGAAAAAATTCTAAGTATGGGTGTGAAATGAAGATGGTGGAACATTAGGGTGCATTTCGTAAAACGAATAGAGAGTGGGTTATGAACCTGCAACAAACTTAAGAAATTTCTAAGTATGGGTGAAATGTTTTGATGAAAGAGATTGAATAAGATTCTAGATCGGATGGTTAATGAGCAGTGAAGCTACGTTTCCATCAATAAATTTCTACTCAAGACTCAGAATTGAGGAAGAGAATAGTCATTGGAAAGGTATTGGACAGAGGAGTCCATGTATTCACCCAAAATTGTAAATCGGGTAGCAAAATTCACAATAAAAAAGAAATACTATTTGTGGTGTATTTAAAAGGTAGAACAATGCATAAAATGATAGATTTATTAAATTATTATAGTCTAACAAATTCCATTGCATGAAAATTTTGCAAAACTAGTGGTACAAAAATAACCAAACAAAATTCAACAGAGAGATTAGAGACTAGAGGCATGAAATATGCACAAAGAACATAAAAATACAAAGATGAAGTAACAGGGTTAGGTCTGAACATGGGTAATGTAGGGACATGATCCAGTGGGCATGGAGAAGGTAAAGACAAGAGCATGAATTTGGTGGAGACTATAACGACTCTGCAAAGAGATGTGAAAAGCTATAAGGTTAACAATGAGAAGCTTATTAAGGTTAAGGAGCAACAAGATGGCTTCAACATCAAGTTGTTGGAGAGTTTTGACAAAATAGAGAATAAAATGGATAAGGAGACATAATCAAGTAAGTCCAAGAGTCATAAATATCTCATTAGAAGTGAATAATCTTGGGGTGTAGGTAAACATCATCATCACTCACCAAGGCACTCATTTAGAAAGGAACACAACAATACAAGTATATCTCATGTTAGAAATCATAAGAGGATGTCTGGGTTGGATTAACTAAAAGGAGAAATGAATAATATTAAACCTCCTATATTTGATGGTGAGAACATGAAAGATGTAGATGTAGATACTTGGCTAATGGGGATGAGGAGATACTTTCAGTTACATAATTACTCCTCATAGGCACAAGGAAGGATTCCAATTTACTAGTTGAAGGGAAAATCATCAATGTGTTCGGACCAACTTGTGCAATTAAAACACATTGATGAGAAGAAGATGATCACTTGGAGGCAGTTCAAGAAGTATTTTCATAAGAAATACCTGACCAAGAGTTATTATGATAGGGAGATGAAGGAGTTATTCGAACTCAAGATTGATAGTATGACCATGGATGAATATGAGATGAGATTTTTAGAATTGTTGAAGTATGTTGATTTCATCAAGGATGAACCGGTGAAAATTTAAAGGTTCCTAAGTGGGATACCATCAATATTCAGTAAAAAGATACAATATGATGACCCCAAGACATTGGATGAAAAAATAAGGAGATCCAAGTGCCTATATGATGAACATAGAGGAATACCAAAATTCTAAAAGGATTGGTAAGAGAAGAAGAAGGGTATTATGGAGTAGAGGAAGAAGGGGAATAATCCACCTTTCTTCAGAAATAATTTTCAGGGGTAGCCAACCCCAAATGAGCTCAGAATGGCAAAAAATTTGGGGAAAAAACAAGAAAGTAACCTATTAAATGTTGGGGCTGTGAGGGAAATCGCGTGTATAGATATTTCCCTCATAGAGGTGAAAAAGTGAGGACTGTTCACAATGCACAATACACTGATATAGTTGAATACATGGGGAAAATAATGCCTAGGATCTATGCAACCTTGGACAACAAGCAAGTTGAGTTTCAATTCCATATGATTGAAGTGGAAGGTAAGATCAAGGTCCAACCTATTTCTATTTTAATTGATTCAGGAGCTAGTCACATTTATATAGATCCTATGTTGGTGGAAAGATTTCATTTGTCGAGAAGAAAGATTGATAAATCTTGATTAGTTCAGTTGGCTATAAGAGCTAAACGAAGAATTAATGAGATGGTTAATTGTTTTGCAATGGACATGAATGGAATTACCACAAAGGAAGATTTTAATATCATACATTTGGGTTCATATGATTTCCTAATTGGTATGGATTCATTGGACAAGCGTCATGATGTACTAGAATAGTATAACAAATCCTTTACTTGCTTGGATGAGGAAGGAAATTTAAGGAAAATTCAAGGTATTCCAAGGGTAGTAACTATCAAAGAAATTTCATCCTTGTAGCTAATGAAAATATTACAGAAGGGATGCCAAATATTTGCAACCCATATGGAAGAGATGCCTAAGGACAAAATACCAAACATTGAATACTATTCAATACTAAAAGAATTTTAGGATGTATTTAAATATATATCAGGGTTATCACCAAAAAGAGATATTGCTTTCTCTATTAATTTGATGCCTAGAGAAAGCCCAGTATCCAAGACTCCTTATAGGATGACTACTCTAGAATTGAAGGAATTACAAATGTAGCTTGAGGAGATTTTGAAAAAGGGGTATATACGCCTAAGTATGTCACCTTGGGGTGCCCGATTATTATTTTTTAAGGATAAATATGGTACCTTAAGGTTATGCATTGACTTCAAACAACTGAATAAGGTGATTGTGAAGAACAAGTACCCTTTTCCAATGATATATGATCTTTTTTATCACTTGAAAGATGCAAATATTTTATCCAAGATTGACCTCAGATCAAGATATCATTGGGTTAGAATCAAAGAGGAAGATATCAACAATATTTCTTTCAATATGAGGTATAGCCATTATGGGTTTACATTGGTGCCATTTAGGTTGTCATATGCACTAGTTGTTTTCATGTGTTTAATGAATGGTGTTAGTGCTAAAATATGCACTTGACTACTAGAGGATGTCTTGTGATTGCCAATAAGACATGCCTAACACATATTGAGCTTGGGATAGCATGTTTTGTTGATAAGATAGGTGAATCAAGTAAGAATGAGAATGAGTGATCCAAAAGATAGATTAATACATGTAAAGATCAATGAGAACGACATTGGGCATGGAGTCTCCTGACATATTTCATGGACGTAAGGCAATCAAACCAGTTTCTAGACATGCATAGATAAAGCATAAGTAAATATAAGAATTAAAGGGGAAAAAAATGGAAAATGCATGCTTCTTTATTAGATTAGACATGTATAATTGCTCGACGAATTGCAATCAAACCGGTGTTAGTTGCTCGATGAATTGACACCTGTGTTTGATGCTTAATGCGTGGTTGGGTGTTGTCGATTTCTTTGACTTGGAGATTTGATTTGTTGTGACATGCACCCAATATATTTTTTTAATAACAAGATATTCTAGCTTATCCTCGACACTTGGCTTGCTATGTAGACCTGACCACAAGCTTTGAACTGTTGATACTGGTATTCAATGGCCTTGTTGTCGATGAATTGAAAGTGGATTCCAATGATCAATCCCCATACCCTTTTTTATTTTTCTTTTTGCGCAATGGTGCTCGCTCTGGGTCACATAATTAAAGATATAGCCCGATGGATAGGGCCAACATTTTTTCTTTTATTACATAAAAATATAAATCTGAAAACATTAGAAAGATTTTGAAAGCCATTCCTTAACACTGTTGATGTTTGGACAACATCGGGAAGACATTTTCTAAAGATAATAATTAATAATATAATTATTAATTGATTATTAACTATAGTATATAATAAGTAAATAATAATAACAAATAGTTATTGATTATTCAAGGGATGCATCCTTTCATGGATGGTCACCTTATGTTCACTATATATGGAACACTCATCATTGTAATAATACATCGATCATATCTCATATGAAGAAAACCAACATGGTGTCAGATTAGGACATGACTCACTTTCTCATGGGAGGCCCAAGGTAAAGAAAAAACAACACATGTTTATTTCAACTTCATATGTCTTCAACTCCATATTTGCTACTGTGGAATCCTTCTTTCCCATAACAAAAGTTACGTATTCAAAATAAATCCTCTCCCATGGAATGACGAGCCCCATCACTAATAGTGATTCCTAGAAGCTTATACAGAATTCCAAACCGAACTCCCTTCATCAACACCATTTCTCCTTGAACCATCCTCAAGTTCCCTTTCCAAAAATTGTTTTTACCCTTGCATCTTCCATTTTGTTTACATAAATCAAATTTATGGCCATACATAGGATGTGTAGAACACCAGGCAATGTTCTAATCCTTCCATATATGAGTCTCAACTTGACCCTTCCTCTTCCTATGATTCTGGTTGTCGAATCATTAGCTAAGAAAACATTAACTCCATCATACTTTTCATATTCGTAGAACCACTCCCTCTGGGGATTCATATGAAAGGATGCACCAGAGTCAATCAACCATGCCTCATGATCTACATGTGTGCTTGAAGAGGCCAAGTACACATCCCCTCCTTCTTCCTTGGAGGTCTTTTCTTCTGTAGAATAAGATTCTCCAGATCCCTTCTTTTTTTCAACTTTGGATCTACACTTCTTCTTGTAGTGCCCTTCTTTTCCACACCTCCAACATACCCTTACAAAATTTCCAGGAGATTTAGATCTACCCTTAGACTTAGATCTCCCACTTGAGAAATTAGATCTATTTCTTTCCTCGAAACGTCCTCTTGCAAATAATGTGTCTGTGTTATGTCCTTCAATATTCTTTCGTCTCATCTCCTTCGACAACAAGGATGAGACCACTTCTTCAAACATCAAAGAAGTTGTATTACTACCTATGGCCACAACCAGACTATCCCACGAGTCTAGTAATGAACACAACAAACTG
>JZKD02S0146216.1:281345-299089 GCA_000966675.3 Picea glauca
GGTCGTAGAGAGAGAGGGAGGGATATAATTTATTTGTGTTAATAGAAAATTGTGCACATTCCTATTGCTAATAATGTGTGTGCTCTTTAGGAACATGTGTGCTTTAGGAACGTGCGAACGTTCCTAAAGCGTGGGGCTTATTTGATTTTCATTTTTTTTTTTCGGGCGGGAGTGAAAACTCTAGCATACATGTTTTTTGAGTTGGTTTCCTCATATTTAGGTTTGGGATTAAAAACCTAGTGGTTCGGTCTGCAAATACATAAAACTTCCATTTTTATGAATTCCCTTCCATATATCTAGTTTTGACGTTATTTTTCTATAGGCTACGCAATTCAGTTATTGACAAAACTGTAGACATTGATAGAGTTGGATGTGTAGATTCCAAATATATAGTTTTGTTTTAAAACTATTAATTTTTACTATTTTTAATCTATTTTTGTCTTGACATATATCAAAATACTAGAATACATACCTCTCTTATTTCTGCTATAACATTTTGTCGGCTTAACCATTTCTAAAATGAATTATATGCAACACTAGAGGAGACAAATATTTACAATCTAAAAAAAGAAAGAAATTGTTTTGATCATGTTAATACCCTCTTAGACTGCACGAACAAAAGACATTGTAATTTCAGGGATATGTTGATTTTGATAATGAAAAAAAAAGTATAAAATTAATATTATAAATTTGCAAAAAATACACAATATAAGAAAAAGGGGTTCTCTACAAGTATACATGTTTTTGGAACTAAATTCCATCATTAAGGTACTCAACACCTACATGTACAAAAAAATATACCTGATATTTTGTTGGAAAAATAAGATACCATTGTTATAAAAAATCAAATTTGACATAGTTATTCACAATTTATATGAATACAAGTAATATATTCGGAAATATAATTCAATTTCCTACGTTTCATCTTGTTACACCATATTCAAATTCATTGTAAAAGCACCTTGAATAATCCATCCAAGTTAACAGATTGTTGTTTTTCCAGGTTTGCATTGCCACTAACATGTCATGAGAGACCATCATTAGCTTAAACTCACCCAACAGTACGATGTCAAAGTTAGAATGAGAGGATGTAGTTGGATTTCTCACACCATTTGTGTGTGAAACTATTGGATGGTGGTAAATGGTTCACAAAGCTTAGGTGGAAAGATTCATGGATAAACATTTTTTTTTAGGTGGTTGCATGATTTCGTGCTTAGCCCGCTCTTGGCAGCTCGTATAAAAAGAAAATAGATCATTTTTTTATGTTCTATACATGTGCGGGTGAGAAATTGTGAAGAAAGTTAAGTTGTTGAGTGAAGACGGGAAATATTGGATAATGAAAGAGATGAAAATGATCTGGAAAATAATTAAGGAGCAGGAAGAAGAGCATAAGAGAATGACAAAGATACGAACTATTAAAAGAACAATAAAAGATTTAGAGGAGGAAGAAAAATAGAGAAGTGAAAGGAAAAATAATGATGAATATGTTTAGTTGTGGATGTAGTTGCATTAGAATAATGATGCATGTGCATTAGATGAGAAAATTACAATAGACAACATAAGCTCCCTGCTAGTTGATGCATTGAAGAAGGGTTTTCTTTCCTACAAATCAGTGATTTATTTGGGAAATGATATATTATAATATTAGGTTATATACTTGTATTGTAATAATGTTGGAGGATACTAAAGACAAAAATAAAGAAAGACAGAGGATAATAAAAAAATAAATAAAGAAGGAAGGAGAGGAAGAAAGCATAGATAAAGAAGAGGGTGTGGGATAAGAGAAAAAGGAAGAGGAGGGAGAGTGAGTGTGCCGTGGATAAAAATAAGATATAATATATTATGAGGTTATGTTACAAAATTGTATTGTAATAATGTTGATGGACAAGAAATACAATAATAAATAATGTGGGAGGACAAAAAAGACAAAAAGAATGAAGGAAGGAGAGGAAGAAAGTAAAGAGAAAGTAGAGGGTGTGGGATAAGAGAGAAAGGAAGATAATGGAGAGTGAGAGGGTGCGGGTGATGAAAACAAAGATGAAGAGGGAAGATAAATTGGTTAGGGATGAAAAAAAATAAAAAGTGGGAAAGAAAAAGAGAATGAGAAATATGAATAGGGAGAAGAAAATAAGGAGGGTGGGGTGGGAAGAAAAATAGGGTGAAGAAGATGATCAGAGTAAAAAAGGAAAGATAAAGTAGGAGATGGAGAGGGAAGAAAAGAACACGGAGAGGAATGAATTGATAGAGGGAGAGGTAGAAAATAATAAGGGGGAGACAAATTATAAAAAGAAAAAAAAGGAAGAGGAAGAAGCTAAAGGGAGAGGGAGAGTGAGAGAATAAGAATGTTAACCATAATCTCTTATTTTGTTATGTTTTGTTTCATAATACTTAACATAAGCTCACACATCAATTCCAAATCCCATACACTTTCATCATATATCTTGAATTTCATTTTAAATTTGCAAAATTTTAAAATACAAGAGAAAATGAGAAACAATCATGGATGTTCACAAGAAGTTGATGGACAAAATTGTGGAAATGGGGTGCCTAGGAAAGTGCACATAGGAACAGACAAGAGTTATTATAAACAAACATGTTATCCTCATCCTATATCCTAGTTTGTCCCCAAACTTCCACATGCTTTCCAACTCATTTTTTTTCTCCAGAAACTGCCACACACTTTCCAACTCATATTTTTAGAAACATGTGCGTGTTTCTAAGAAGGAGCATGAACACACTTTAGAATGTGTTCTAAATCATGTGCATGTTCACGAACAAAAATCTAGATAAACTACCATATTTTCACCTAAGGTTAATGTTTTCTCCCCTCACCATGTTGAAGGCCATGATACTCATACCTAGTGCTAAAAAATGCTAATGGTACATATATACCTAGTTTGAGGAAAATAATGCCCTCAAGAGGTTATTTTCGATGGTTAAAGGTGTCACTCTTAGACCTAGAAACTTAGAAGCTTCCTTTAGGGTCTAACTCTTGGGTTTGTTCCCTTGACCATATCCAAGGTCCAAAGACTCATACTTAATGTTCAAAACCTCATAATTCTATCTCTCTACATTCAGAGACCAAGTATATTGTGGAAAAGGTCCTTTGTAGTGATTCTACATGTTATTCATGACCTTAGATTCCTAGAAGCTTCCTTTATGACCTAAGGCCTAGGTTTCTTCTTTTGAACAACCCAAGACCCATACCTAGTGCTCAAAATCTCTTAATGATGATGATATCCCCACTTGAAGGCTAAATATGCCCTCAAAAGGTCATTTATGGTGGCTTCAGGTGTCATTCAAGACCCTTGAGCCCTAAAGGCTACCTTAAACCTTGAGAGGTAAAGTATGGTGGTTTAAGGTGTTGTGTTTGTCCCTAGATGCCTTTAAGATTTATACATCAGCTAAGGCTTGTGTCCCCCCCCTTGACCATATCAAGGCCTTGAGACACATACCCAATGCTCAAAACCTTTTTAGGGAACTAACATCCTTTCTTAGAGGCTAATGATAGCCTCTAAAGCTCATGTGTGGTGATTTGAGTAATTGTTAATGACTCTAGATGCCTCAAATATTTCTGTAGAAGCTAAGGCATGGATTTCTTTCCTAAATCATTTCTAGGACCCTAGGACATATACCTATTCTTCAAAACCACTTAGTGGCACTAACATCCCCAACCTAGGGCTATGATACCCTCAAGAGGCTAAATATGCCCTCAAAAGGTCATCTATAGTGGTTAGGGATGTCATTCATGACCCTTGAGCCCTAGAGGCTACCTTAAACCTTGAAAGGTCTAAGGTGTGATGGTTTAAGGTGTAGTGTAGAGACTTAAATCAAATTCCTTAAACTTTGAAAGAGATTAAATTTTAATGTATTCAATTGACACACAAATAATTTGTAATATTTTGGAGACTTAAATCAAAATCCTTAAATTGTGGAAAAATAAATTTTAATTTATTTAATTAAAAAAAAAAACTTAACCATCATCTCAAATTTGCTAAATTTATTTAAGAAGATGAAAAATAATACAAAAGTATATCAACCGCCTCTAATAAAGTGGTTTGGTTGTTGTGCTAGTCTAGATATATACAAGTGATGGTTCTGATTTGCTAAATTTACCTAATAAAGATAGTGCGTTCCCTGAGATATTTGCCTGAAATCCAACAAGAAATTGTTAAATATGCAGATTAGAGTGATTATTTATATATAATCAAGTACATCGACCAATTTGAAGTGATTGTTGTGCTAATCTAAATATATAGAAGTGATGGGTAAGTGATGGGAAGTGATTGTTGTGCTAGTCTAAATATATAGAAGAGATATTTCCCTGAAATCAGCAAGAAATTGTTAGATATGCAGATATATAGAAGTGATGGGTCCGGAAGTGATTGTTGTGCTAGTCTAGAAATGAAATTGTTAGATATGCAGATATATAGAAGTGATGGGTCCGGAAGTGATTGTTGTGCTAGTCTAGAAATTGTTAGATATGCAGATATATAGAAGTGATGGGTCCGGAAGTGATTGTTGTGCTAGTCTAAATATATAGAAGTGATGAGTCCGGAAGTGATTGTTGTGCTAGTCTAAATATATAGAAGTGATGAAGTGATTGTTGTGCTAGTCTAAATATATAGAAGTGATGAAGTGATTGTTGTGCTAGTCTAAATATATAGAAGTGATGAGTCCGGAAGTGATTGTTGTGCTAGTCTAAATATATAGAAGTGATGGGTCCGGAAGAGTTAGGTGAGGTGGTGACAAGTTGTGCAATAGTGATGTTTTGGTCTAATCTAAAGGCAGCCACAGCCACGAGAAATACATCATGAACCTCATATACGAATTGGTAACAAGAAAAAATAAAAAGAACGCATCTCTGGATCGACCCCACCATGTGGGATTAAGAAAAATCTATTTGAAATAGAGAACGATGGAGTTGGAATCAAGTGCCTCGGGGTGAAGAAAATGGAACGCAACTCCAAGCTCCAAAATCTAACAGGGAACACTGCAAAGACCTTCGAAGAAATGTCCCGGAAAATGATGATTCGTGCGTCTGTGTAAACTGTAATAGGGTCCAGGTCTGGCCCAGGGAATTTCACGGAGCGACTGCTTTTTAGGATATAGCATGCCTCTTAGCTTAATCGAAGCTTAACCGAAAATGATTGTGTATAAAAAAAACATTGTGTTTCGTTGCATTTTTTTGCAAAGGGAAATATTTGGTGGAAGGTGGCTGTAATTGATCATATTTGAAGGGAAAAGTTATATTTCAAATCGAATGGCTAACTTTATTGTTGTAATCCTCATTGAAAAATTAAAATATTTATATTTTTTCATTTTTATATGGAAAAAAGCTAAAATTTCATTTTATTTCATTCAGTATAAAATTTTAACTTTATTTATTTTTTATTAATTTTTGTTTGATAGAGAAAAATATAATAAAATTTACATAAACTTAATTTTTTACATTATTAACAAAAAAAAAAAGCTAATAATAAAATGAATTTATTTTGACAATAACTTAATAGCTGTGTGTTTTAATAAAAACTCATTAAAAAACTAATAATTACATTCATGTCCATTTTAGTAATTACTATTAAAATATAAGAAAAAAAAATAAAATTCACAACTCCAAATACTCTTTGTCGATTTTTTTTTAATTATTTTTTAAATATGAAATAAATTTTAAAATGAAACTCATTACAAGATTATACAATTTATTTTACTATTCAGAAAAGTCTTCTTCACACATTTCCTTTATAATTATTAAACTAAAAATTGAAGTTAGGTGATGATTTCATACCTTGTAAACTTTAATGGGGTAAAATAAAATTCTTTAAGATGACTCTATAAAGAAAAACTACATTCAGTAAATCAATTTTTGACAAATTCCTCTTTGCATTATTTTTACAAACTTATATTACAAGTTATTATTAGTAATACTTTTTTAATGTGTAGAAGAAAAACACAATCGATCAACAATATGCAGTGGATTAATATTGTATAGAAGAAACAACACTGTGTAGTCGATCAATATTGTATAGAATAAATTGATCAATATTGTGCAGTCGATCAATACTATGTAGAATAAATCGACGGTCGATCAACACTCTACAACCAATCAATACTTTACAAAAGAAATGTGCAAACAATAGCATTGTGAAGTCGATCAATAATGTGCAACTGATCAATACTATGCAATGATCGATATCACCATGAATACGATCATCTCTTACTATGTAGATGAAATGTGGGACAAATAAATAAGATGGGCATTGAGTTCTATTGACGGGCCATAAATGACCCGTTCAAGTAGGTAAGGGAGAACACTTGATGACAGGTCCCAATTAGACCCACTCTCGTTTGGAGTAGCATTTCCGACCAGATTATGGCTTGGTTACCAAACTAACTAATTAACTAACTAAATATGCATCTGAGAACCAGAGGTTCTCAGATGAATTAAAACTCTAAAGAACTACTTCTAGGCTAAGATGAGTATCTGCAGTCCTAATATGCAATTCTATTCTACTCTATTCTAACCTATTATGATCAGGAGCAAACTAAAAGAAAAGCGCAGTGAAATGTTTGTATTAATTGCGTAGAAATAATTAATATAAGCAAGAAACATGAAATCTTAACAATACAATGAGTTAGAAATAAATAATTGATTCACTAAATGATCATACCGTTGTTGCACTTAAAGTGAAAATTACGGTAAATTAAACATATGAAAATTAGTTCAGAAGTAGATCATACAACCAACATTCGCAAATCCCAGTGGTAAACATGCATAAATAGAAAAATTTCATTCATACACATTAACACCACAATCTTCAAAAGTATTTCTAATTCCAATTAACTTGCAATAATAGTATTGTTCTTCTCTATCCGAAAACCAAAATCCATTTTCTATGGAAAGTTCTAATTTTTTATAATATTGGAATGACTGTTTACATTCTCCTCTTCTATGATGGTCCCAGGGAAATTTTCAAAAATGAGTCTTCATGTTCCTAATTGAAAATAAAATTATAAAGCAGAAAAAGTGAGGCATCTAGAGCAGTTACAAAAAAATTTCATTACGAACTATTCTTCTCATGCATTTGCTTTTGATATGATTCCTAGAGGGAATAATCCTACTTAATGTATTCTAGCTTACCAAAATGTATTTTTTCAATGATTAATTCCATGTTGCCAACTTTAGAAGACACCTCTTGTTGTAAATCCTTAGCTATGATCTTCACAAACTGTTGAGTTATGCTGACGAGTTTGGCAAGTTTTAACAAGTGTTCTTCCAAGGATTCTTTTCCGACCCGTGTTAAACTTTCAATGCTCACCTTGCCAGCTCTCATGCGCTCCTCCACCTCAATGATTCTTGTAGTGGAAGGTGTTTCTTCATCAATGGGGGACAACGAATACATTCTGAATTCCTCCATGAGATTATTTTAGCTACTCCACATCTTCACGCAGGCGTTATTTTTGGCTTCTTGTTCGATATGAATATTCTTCAAGAAAGGTTTCCAAGTGTCGAAGAAAATTTGATGCCCAAGAATTTCTTTTATTTCATACCATGGTAGTGTAGTCGGGGGTGCGTCACACATTTCCTACCAATTGAGAATTTTCTCAAAGGCCTCATTTGCTTCTTGATTTCATCCTTTAATTTCCCTCATCATATCCTACAGCCTTAGTTGATCATCCTGACCATCCTGTATAGTACTGAGCAGATTTAGGAACTCTTCATCTTCAGATTCTAGTTTCTCATTTATCTCCAATCCTTGGGCCTTGACAATTTCCATAATGAAATTTGATGCCCTGTTTTCTTCCAAATGGTTTTTGAGCCTTTGTCTTTCACACTCTAGTTCTCTATTATAGGTGTCTCATTGGTTTTGTATCCTTTTCTTGAATGCAACATTCATCTCATCTCTTTGTATTTGCAATTCCTTGTTTATCTTTTCTGTGTTGAGAACATCGACCACTTTTGTGGCTTTCTCAAACTCTGAAGTGAGTTTGTATTTCACATTTTTTAATTATTCTTCCAACTCTATGATCCTGGTCTTGGCCATTCTTAAGGAATTGGTCACTTCAAGAACAGATGAAGCATTTAAACATGAAAAATATTGGAGGGAAGAGGCTTCCTGAACAACATTATCTTTTGGGTCAGGCCTAGCCTTCCATTCTACTACTCTCCCTACAGATCACTTGGACTTGGTGTCTTCTCCTATCTTTCTTTTGTTTGATATTTTCTCAATGATTTAAATTATGTCATCATAATAATAATCACCAATGGCTACTACAGTGCCTTCAAAATTAAGAGCTTTCAAAGAGAAGGAAGAATCACTTGGGATGGAATTGATGGCAATGTAGTCTTGTGGTGGTATGTTTACAATACCTAGATTGGGCATTGCTGAGGTGCTTGGAGTCTTGCTTGATTCATGTGACTATTGTTGTTTCAACAACTCTTCTTCCTTCCTTTGAGCCTCCGTCTCTTTGGATAATCATTTGGCCTCTTCTTCATCAACCATCCTTCTATACTCTACCTCATCAACCATTTGTTTGGCCTCTATCTCATAAAACAATTGTTTAGATTCTTCTTCATATTTCTTCTTTTGGAGGGCATCCTGCTATGCTTTAGCTTCATTTTATCTTTTAATTTTTTCCTCCCCGTCTTGCCTTTTCTAGTACTCTCCCTCTACTTGAAGTATTTTATGTTCTAACTCTTATGCCTTCCTGACCTTTTCTTATTCTTTAATGTTCACATTGTCTTTCTCATTTTGGATAAGTCTCTGAAATTGTTCAATTGATACACTCTTCATTTATTCTTGTTCATATTCAATTCCTGTTTGGAAACATCATTTGGTAACTTTTGTAGGACCTCTTCATAGAAGAGGACTCCTTTAATCTTGTCTTCTTCAAAATCAACCACATGGATGTTATAGTGGGTGAGACCAACATAAATGACATGGATAACTACAAGCTCATGTGGATCATGTCCTTTTGGCTCTCTTAGGCATAGGAATACATATTCTAGGGAATATTCCTCTTTTCTTGGATGAGGGTCATTAGTGTTATGAGGAAAATCTCTCTATGGCTAGGGGAAAACCACAACAGATGGAAATGAATGCAGAAATCAACTGTATTCTCAAGTATGCTATATAAACAAATATGCTAGCAAGACAAGATAAAAGGCCTACCTCGTCCAGACGTTCGATGAAATCCACCGTTGAGCACTTGAACCAAAGAAATATGCCTGCAACTAGTCCTCAACAACCAAGCAAAGCAAGAATATGGTGATAATATATGATGTTAGCACATTCAATAGCATAGTCCATTAATATACATAACAAATACGCCCATGGAATAATAATTCAAATATTTGCAAAATATCAATTGGACAGGAAAAGAGTATTTTTATTAATATATGATCAGCAGAAGTGAAAAAGTTACAGACTTCCATGTCAGCACGGTTCGGAACCAAGAAACTAAGTTCCTTCTAGTTGGGCCTCCGCCACTTCAATCCTCCACCAAAGGCAAGCTCATAGAAGAGAGACAATGGAGTTCTCAATCAATAAGGGAAGAGATTGCAGGCTGGACACTATGTTTAGACTTAAAGGACAAAGGGATGCAGACTCAATGTGAAGTGAATAATTCCTCTAGAGTAACTTTGCTCTCAAGGTTGAATTCTTTCTCCTCTTTTCCATAGCTCGGAATTGGCCCATTTATAGCCTTCAAGTGGAACTGAAGGGACAATTCAGAACGTTTCTAGTATATGGAAGGCCAAGTATCATTGATCTTCTGTCATGACATGGAAACCCGACACCATTTTTTGTTTTTGGGAACAAATCTCGATGTACGCAGGTTGTAGTGGTGCAACCTCCGTATACGCATGATATATAGTAGGCAAGGTGCATATATGTGGAAAAAATGTATTTTTAGCTCTGGGATTTGCAAAAAGCGATGAAAAGTCCGCATAGGGAAATGGAAAAAGGTCCTAGGTGAAAGATTGCATAGGGTGAGGAAAATCTTGCATAATTCCATATGTGAAATTATGTAATTCCCTATGCGGATTGGAAACCTAGGCCAACGTTTTTTGTTGTTGCTCATGTGAAGAGAGGTGAACCCTATTATTTTGGTTTGATACACAATTTATCTCATTAGGAGATAGTTTAGGACAAAGAAAGGTAGAATATGTGGGGCCCCAGTAGAACCATACACCCTAATGTAAGAGTAGTATTTTATCAGGTACCAATATTCCACCCCTTTCATTCCAGTCTAGGCTTCGATGAAAAATTTTTGTCGAGGAAAAAAAAAATTACAGTATAGAGAGGGGCAAGGATGTAGTTATAGATGTCATTTATGATCCATAATTTAGAGAAATACACATGTACAAGGAGTTGGTCTCGGTCATATTTCCATCCTAGATCAATAAATTTTATAGAGGAACAGATGGAATCAATCATGTAGTCTGAGATGTAAAAGAAGGGCTTCCTAATACCTAGAATATTTTTCATGTGTAGATAGATGTTGAAAGCCATGATGTCTGCCCAATTGAACACTTGTTCTATTTTGACAATGGTATGGGCTAGTGGTAGCCAATTTGTTTGAATGTGTGTGTTTTATTCCTCTCCATATAATCGGTTCAACATAATGACCAACATTTTGTATGGTAATTTGAATTTCTAGTTCAAGACCAACTTCTATCCCTGGATAAGAGTCTTTTCCTCATCCACCCACCAATGTTTGATCAGTTTAGTTGGGGCTTTGTTTCTTTGGTGAAACCTTTCAAGAATGGCTCATTGAGAGCGCAAGAAGGTGTGGGTAAGTGATGCCTTGTGCTGATATCTTTAAGCCTTGGGGATGTTATTCGTCTCCTGTTCTTTCTTATGATGGTCGCGGTGCTAGGTTATAATATATTGAAGCACCATTGAGCTACTTCATTGTAGGAAAAAAGGGTTGATTGAGAAATGACTAGACGAATTTCACTTTTATGAATGTTTTGGTATACCTCCAGGTTTTTGTCTTCTGGGGAAAAATCTCCAGTATTGAAAATTTTGCAGGTTTCATCATACCTGAGGTTGTGATCTTCACCAGTTTCATGGGAAGTGTCTATTACCAAGACCTCTGCTTGGAAAGAAGTTGTTTCAGGTTCAGAGGGTGACTAAAAGTAGATAGATCCCTCAGGTCTTCTAGTATTCTAACTTGCCATAATGAGATGTTAATTGAGTCCTATATCACCCAAGATAAAACACAAATTAATCCAAAAGCATAACACATCAATTGTAAAGAGACAAGACATAAAAAAAATGTAATATCTAAAATTCAACCAAAAAAGATGGTTTCAGAGTATCACTGAGCTAATCAAAGCATGCAGAGTGTTTTACCATCTTACGAAGGAAAATAGGTTATAAAATAAGGGCTTAGAGCCAATTCATATGTATTAAATCATACTTAAAGGTGTAATAAATCGTCTATGTAAGAATATCGTTTCAAAATCAGATCACAATATCTATAATTAATATGATTTAAGAGGGGATATTTCCCAAATATTCATATAAGAATCAAGGGAGGGGATTAAATTCGAAAAAATATTTATAGTAGTCGAATGCGTCAGAGTAGGAAAGTTCAGGGGTTATTTGCACTCCAAAGGAAAATGATCGAGGAATATTCTATATCTTTCTTGGGTTTGTGTGTCAACGTGATAGGGGCGTGTTCCTAACAGGTGAGACCATCAGAGTCATATAATCAGAGGTAATGAAAGCTTAGACTCAGTCATACCCCAATGGCATGGTATTGGAGGAATATTCCCTATGACATAGATTTGCATGTTGATCGTGGGTAGTTGAAAAAGGCTTCGAGATATGTCGTTGGAATTCATAATTCAGAGTCCAATAGACTCTGGATATTTTAGGACTCTGATGGAGTAGGTATCAAAAGTATATTTGTTTCTTCGAAAAATGTGTTGTCCCGAAAGAAAATAAAATCAGTTGGTCGCGTAAATGTCGTAATGAGAGTTGACAACCAATCCTAATATGTCATGTCATTAGATTATGATTACATGGGTTGTATTGATTTAGCAGTTTTATTGCATGCATTTTTTTTCCAAACCACCTATTCATTGTAATGTAGAATATGAAATATACATTGTATTCCTAGGATATCATAGTACAAGAGTAGTAGTTTGGAATTATTCGCAAGGATAATACTTTGACAGAGATAATTAAAACAAAATCCTTTTTGATGTGGCCATCATAAAGGTTTTTGTCAGAATGTGATTATTATGAGAACCATTTTGATTCTAACCATACTTAGGCTAAAGGGAATGAGAGTGGAGAACATCGAGCAGTTTAAGTGAAAATGAGGTTCAGGTGCTTGTAGCAAGTGGATGGAACAATGACTTCCTGGGAAGGAGGATTTATTGGCATAAAAAAGGGGACCATTATTGAATGCGATCTGTAGATTAAAATAAATATTGATAGAGGGTAAAATCATGAATATGAGTAATACTTTTTTGACAATGGGGTCTGAAAAATCCCTAGCGGCAATTGTTTGGCCAAAAAAATGTTGCTACGAATTTTTTCGGCCGAAAATTTGCACGTCAAATTTAACGACGCCCTGAAAGTGCCCTCGAAATTCATGTACAATGTTTTTCTGATGAATTATTTTCCTGTGGTAAGCATATTTCTACCGAAAGACTTTTTGGCCAAAACATTTATTTTTAACGGATTCCGTTAAAAACTAGGTTTCGACCGAAAAAATATTTCGGCCAAAAACGTTATTATGGGACTATTTGCAGAAAAATGGAAATTCTATCCATATTACTTGATCTTTGGAGGTGGCGAACTCCTACCAATACTCATAATCTAGTTTCAAAATTGATACCAACATTTGTAAAATTGAATCTACTTTCATTGGATATAATGTGTTTTCATTTTCATTGTTTTTATCTAATTTTATTTGATTTTATAAAAAACTTGTTGCATAATATTTTTAGGTGATATTATGATTCGGTGAAATGAAAAATCAATATCTCTAAAAATTGCACAGTGGAAAATTATGGAAAATTTATATTCATAATCCTTAAATTGTTCTCTTCAAAAGGGTATTTTTAGATTTTACTTTTAAGTAAAAATTAAGAGAGATACATGGTGAGGGAAAACATGTGTTTAAAATATGTAACATTTTCATATTGGTCAACTTCAAAAAATTCTATAAATTATAATATTCATCCATTATATTCAAAAGTATAGTCCTCACAAAATAGAGTCTCTATAGATTGTTGTAGTATATTTCATTTGTAAAAAACAAAAGTTCAATAATGTATACATTGTTGGGGGAAACAATAACTCATTATCTTTCACTTCATTTTTAAGGAACATAGTGTCAAACAATTTCCAAATTGACATATCAAATCTCAATAAAAACAAATTGAAAAATAGTGAGTAGAAAACTAACAAAATTCTTCACAAGTTTTGTTTTTACAGTAAAGTAAAATTCTAAATAAAAAAAATACTTTTTTTTACCGGAAGTTGAAGAACCTATTAAAATAAAATAAAAATTCTCATAAAACAAAAAAAAGTGTTACCCATCTTTATGATTTTACCCTAGACTGTATAATCAATAAGGACTACTTCTCCATGCTAAGACATTTTCAATAAAGTAAACAATATAGTACCTTGTAGAAAATTTTAAAATAGGGTAACCCATTTTTATTTGGGGGGGGGGGCACAATAGATGTTGACGTACTAGGAAGAACCAATTATCTTTAATCCAAAAATAAAATGATTTAGACACATCAATGTGATATTTTGTGCTTTTAAACAGTCTTTTAACAATGTATAGATTGTGGAACCCACACCATATAGCTTGATAACAAAACATAAAGGTGACCTATAACAAATGATCTTCTGCATACTTATTGTGAGAACTAAATGATGTTTTATTCATTTTACATGCACAAGGATCATATGGGGAGAGAAACCACACATGGTTATTTTATGATTGTTTATAGATTGAAGTGTGTTCCTCGTCTCTTTTTCTCGACATTGCTTCACTTCCAATGAGTTTCCATATCCTTGGTGAAGTTTCCTTGGTATCATAAAAGCATGTCCCCACTTCCAGTTGGCATCCATAGCCTTGACAAGTTTACCTGTTATTCCCACACTCTTGATAGTCCTTTCAACTTCCTGATGATTTTGTTTTTAGGATTCACCCTTTTAGATGTGTAATTTATGTATTTTGTTTTGCAACATGGGTGAATAAGAAGCGGGGTGATAAAAGAATTACTTTTATGTGTTATTCTCTGCCAGTTTTTAATCCTCTTGGGTTCATCTACTTGGGTCACAAATCCATTTAGATTTTGGTGTATTCATGTAACATACCCACTACCTAATCAAATTTGTTTTTTGCGGTCCTCTATCGGACTCGAGCTCCTAAATGACCATGGAGATCCAATCGTAGACTGGCTCTTCCTCTTTTCTTCCCCACTCTTAGGAAATCGCGGGTCATGATCGTGGTTCAATTTGAACGTAATGCCTATTTGTATTTCGTGCTCCGGTGTTGTAGTAATGTCCAAACATTATACTCTGCAACCACCGAAGCCTGCCAGGGCTAACGTACATCCCATAGGGATGAGTTCCCATGGGGTCAGTGAATGGTCAATAGGAATAAACCTCAACAGGGGTAGAGAACAACCAATGAGAAACGTCTGTTGCGCGGTTAGGTGGCATACGGGTGGCAAGAGGGAAACGCGACACGGTGGTTGTCATGACAGGGAGGGGGCCCCACTTCACACGCCACACTATTCCAGACCCCCCCCCCATTAAAGGCGGAATGGCAAGGGGGGTCTAGAATCCACCTGGAAACCGTTGATCACGATGAGTAAATCACAATCGTTAGAGAGTTGCGCGTCCAATTCCGGACCCCCCCCATTAAAGGTAGAATGGAAAGGGGGGTCCGTAATGCATTCTCAGCCATAGATATGGGTGGGTGGACTCTAACCGTCTAGATCTGCTCACTGCTTATCCTAAAGCATAACCACGTCCTGGTTTAAGTTAACGTATTGTTTCCATATCTAACGGTCATTACGGACCCGAAGATCCTCCGAAGGAATCTCCTCCATCCATCGAGGTTTCGAATATCACAATATTGGAATACATAAATCTTTTTCCCTCGGAATCCCCGATATCCCGATATGACGTCAGCTTCCACTAGTCCCCTAGACTAGACCTTTTTGTCCACACGACCTCCCTCTATACGATCGCAGTCATACCCTTTCATCGAGGTTTCAGGGTTTGCGATGTCATAATACACTTGCCCACGGAACTTGCTATTCTCCGAATCCCGACTCTCCACTGCAGTGACAACTGGTTTCCACTATGGCTCTTTCCTCCTTATCGGGGTTTCGGGGTTGGCGGTTTCGAAATGCAAAGTTTTCGCATCCACAGAATCCCCGATATGCCGATGGACGACCTCCTATCGAACCTTCCTCCGATGGCACCGATCTCCTCCATGCGCCCCTTCTAGATGGATGGCTCCGATTAATTCTCGGGGTTTGAGACTTTTGATGTCCCGATTTCCTTCGACCTTAGGAATGTTGATTTCTCGATTCTCCGACTCTCATCGGATTTCTGAGACACATCCAAAATGGATGGACGGTCCTAGTTAAATATCGAGGTTTCATGACTTTTGATGCCCTAGACGCCTTGTCCCTAGGACTCACGAAATGCCGAACTCTGACTCCCCTTCAGATCTCTGACACGCGTCCCAAGTAACTGGACAGTTAAGATCGCTCCTCGCGTTTTCGAGACTTCTGAAGTCCCGAATTTCACGACCTAAGGAACTTTGATTTCCTGAATGCTGATATCCCAAGACGAGAGATCTCGTGACACGTGGCCTCCGTTAATTGGTCAGTTCATATCTATCCCAGGGAAAAGTCCCTATACACTGGAGTCTTATCCCTCGGGTAACTCTTGACAGATCTAATTGTTGTCGGGTTGTTCAGCCGAGATCCGACGGTTCATAATGGTTCCTACTGATGTATTCTTACACGACTCCCTGGGCATGGGAAAGATCGATGGTCCAGATATTCTAATGAACCTTGGGAATCTATGGTCTTAAACTCTTCGCTACCCACGGAGACATAGGAGAACAAAGGGGTAAGGCATTTAACCCCCTACTTTCTCCTACAAATCTAACGGTCATGGGTGGACACAGATTCCCCGACGAATTCTCATCCGTGGATTACTATCCATCAGGGTTAAAGCACTTAACACTCCCCCTTCTTCCTTCGATCTGACGGTCATGAATGACCACGGATCTCCCGATGGGATCTCATCCGTCGATTTGTTACTTCGTCCCTAGGCTGTCATCTGGTCCCTCAAAAGGAATTGTTCCTCCTTATGCAAGATTTCAAAGGCCTTACGCCTTCTCTATTCTTACCAGAGGTATGTAAGAATGTCGTCCTCCCGATAATCAGACATGAAAACTGAATTGACCAGTGCAGACACATAACGACTTCATGAAGATGTAAATCCTACATAGTCCTTCCATATGAATATACATATAACTACTAGCACTGATCAAAACACCATACAGATATTCTTATAATGAAATCATTCATCGTTTCTCAACTTATGAGCATAATTATCATAACAAGCACACACACACACACACACACACACACATATATATCAGGATGCCAGAGGCAAAACACTTATTAGAAATAATTTCAGAAGTGGGTGCAACTACTGAGAGGGGTGCTCGTTTCCACCCAACAGTAGGCTCAGTGACTCCCAACGGATTTACCACTAGCCACCCCCGAGTTGAGACCACGATGCTCTGAGACTGCATCTCTCTGTCTGCCAGTGACCAGGAGCGAAGGTTGCAATCCCTCCTCTCTGCTATCACTCACTCTGCGTAAAATTGCTAGAGTTCCCCTTGTGTCTTCCCCTTCTAATCGCTTCTGCCATACGCCTTATCCTCTCGCGAGTTTGTGTGTGGCACGATTACCCTCGCGTTTATCAGGCCTGATGGCTCTATGGATGGGCGGTTCACCATCCCATCCCTCATCAAACCATATGCCTACCATCCTGCGAGGCATTGAATTTCAGGGCCAGCGAGCCTCTTTTGGTTCTCCGAGCTAGTGGAGTCCAAATATGGTATTTAATTCTCGATGGAAGTTAACGCTACCTTTTTCAGGTGCCTTCCACCGCCATCGTGGTCTCTTTTTCTGCACATCCCCTCTCAACAGTCCTGCAATAAATTCAAAATGTCATTCACATTTATTAGCCCTTTCCTCAAGGTCCATTTACATCACATATTCACACTTATGAGTTTTCCATAGTTCTTGGCCAGTCCAGTTATATTTACAAGCTGGGGGAAACAGGGTGTTACAATTCCCTCCACCTTAAAAGGAACATTGTCCTCGATGTTCTTATCTACTAACATGAATTGCATGTACAGAAGTAAACAAAATCGGATATGCCAGTTTCATGGCATCTTCCATCTCCCATGTAGCCTCATCTGGGCCAAAATGTTTCGACTGCACCTTGACCTGTGTAATGGTTCTGTTCCGGAGTTGGGTTTCCTTTCTGTCCAATATGCATTGGGGTTCTGGTAGAAATTCTCCCTCTAGTTCCACCTGGATCACAAGCCAGTCAATTATATGATTAGCATCATGTACATATTTCTTCAATAATGAAACATGGAAAACATTATGTTCTTTTACTGTGGGAGGAAGTGCTAGCCGATAGGCTACAGGTCCCACT
>JZKD02S0146216.1:301714-321186 GCA_000966675.3 Picea glauca
TGATCGAATAGATCATCGATCCTGGGCAAGGGGTATTTGTTCTTTATAGTTACTTTATTAAGTTGTTGGTAATCTATGCACAGTCTAAGGGTGCCATCCTTCTTTTTCACAAACATGACTGGTGCTCCCCATGGGGACACGCTAGGTCGAATATAACCCTTATCCATCATTTCTTTCAATTGTAACTTGAGTTCTACTAACTCAGGTGTGCTCATTCGATAAGGTGTCCTGGACATCGACACCACTCCCGGTGCGAGTTCTATCGAGAAGTCAATGTCTCTTCTCAGAGGTAGACCCGATATCTCCTCTGGAAACACATCTCGATATTCTCTCAGGATAGGGTGATCATCAGGGCTTGGATCTGCACCTTCGATTGTTTTCAACACCTATACTGCATATAGGGGACATCCCTTTTGGCAATACTTCCTCATTTGCAATGCTGATATTTGTCTCACCGAGACCGATTTTCGGATCCCTTGAAGGGTTATCATTTTTCCTTCTTCACTCACACATTCTAAGGTTTTATAGTAACAGTCTAGTTTGGATCTATGGGTAGTCATCCAGTCCATACCAATCAATAGATCATATGATCCCAGGGGTAATACATTAAGGGTTGCTTGGGTGGGGAATTTACCCAACATTAATTGGTAGACTGGTATGGCCTCTACCACCTTTCTTTTGGTACCAGTGGCTAACTGTGCTAACCATGGATTAGTTTGCTTCTGTGGTTATAATTTACACTTATCAACAGCTCTAGGGGATATATAACTCAAATTTGAACCAGGGTCAATCAAAACAGACACCAGATGTTTGAAGATCATACCTTCTATTTCCACCACTGAAGCTTGGTGGTCAGCTTGGTTATTATCCAAGGCTGCATAGATCTGCGACACACTCCTTGCCACATCATTGACCGTGGTAGCTTCCTGCATGTTATAAATTTTTCGACTGTTCTGTTGTCAGTGTGGACAGTCTCTCCAGAGATGCTCTCCTCCGCAATCCCAACATTCCAAAGGTTTCCTCTTTGGGTTATCAGTCTTTACTGGTGTAGGTCCAGAAGTTTTATTTCCGTCCACCGAGGGAAAGTTCTGCTGGAGTACACTTCAGGTGGGAAAGTTCATTCTGTGGTTCTTCTTGTAGTTCTCAAATCCCAAGGATCTGATCCCCTTTTTCTGAAATCTCGAACCACTCTTCTGTTTCCAGTCTCCATGAGGCTCTGCCTGATGTCCATATTGTTCATGACAATATGTTGCCTTTCTTATAGTGTCTTCTAGGGTCTTTGGCTCGTCAAATTCAATTTGGTTCTGGTATTCCTTGGGTAGTCCGCTGATGAAGCGTTGTGCCTTCGCCTTCTCTGCTTTGACGTAGGGTACATATCTCAGTAAGTCAAGGAATTTGTTGACATACTCCTCCATAGTAAGTTGTCCTAGTTTGAGTTCATAAAACTCTTTAGCATTCTCGTCGAAGTACCTTTCTGAAAGATACTTCTTCTGGAAGTACTTCTCAAATCATTTCCAAGATAGGTCCTCCTCGCGGACCCCTTATATATTCTTAAGGTCTTCCCACCAAATGGAATCCTTTCCGTTCAGATTGAAAGTGGTCACTCGGGCCTTCAGGTTTTCTGAGAAATCATGGACTCTGAAATATTTCTTCAGTCCAAGTAGCCAAGCCTTAGCTTCCTCTGCCTTATTTATCTCGCCATCGAAGGAGGGAGGTTTGGACTTTTTGAATTCCTCAAATTTATGACTCTTAGAAGTCTTTTGCTTCTTTTGTTTCTTTTGAGAATAGGAACTGGTCCTGCTGCTGGAAGAGCTTTCTGAATCGCCAGCTTCCTTCTCAGTGGAATCGTCTGGCACTGGTCCTTTACCTCTGGGGTGGACCTTTCTGGATGTGCTTCTCTCAGTGTGACCACTGACATGACCACGATTCTGCATCTCAGGTTCATGCTGCATTTGTCGCTGTAGGTCGAATAAGCTCTGCAGTAGAACTGTGTTGATTTCAGTTTGCTTTTCTTGTTCTTTCATCATCCTTTCATTATCAGCCTTGCAGCTTTGCAATTCGACCATGAGAATCCTCACCGTCTTAGCTAGGTATGGAGGAGTTCCTATTTCTCTTCTTTCATCAGAATCCTCATCTCTATTGTGGGAGCCTTCTCCCACCTCTTGCTGAGTCACCATACTGTGCGTTTGTAGATTCCCGCGGTTGATCGTCCGCTTGAGTGAAAATACAAACGCTGGATATTAGTCAAGAGTTGAATACATTTTATAATTTGTGCATAATTTCATAACTCTTTCACATGCATACACAGTCGGGTTTTCATATTCCAAGTTTTTAATCCTCATCAAGATAGTTAAGTCAGGGGGTTACTCCTCATAGGAGTGTTTCGTACGAGGTTTATGCACGACTGGTGCATGAGCCCAATCAGGCCGAGTGTTGTAACCATGCTCTGATACCACTTTGTAACATGCCCACTACCTAATCAAATTTTTTTTTTGCGGTCCTCTGTCGGACTCGAGCTCCTAAAGGACCATGGATATCCAATCGTAGACTGGCTCTTCCTCTTTTCTTCCCCACTCTCAGGAAATCGCGGGTCATGATCGCGGTTCAATTTGAATGTAATGCCTATTTGTATTTCGTGCTCCGGCGTTGTAGTAATTTTCAAACATTATACTCTGCAACCACCGAAGCCCTCCAGGGCTAACGTACGTCCCATAGGGATGAGTTCCCATGGGGTCAGCGAATAGTCAATAGGAATAAACCTCAACAGGGGTAGAGAACAACCAATGAGAAACGTCCGTTGCGCAGTTAGGTGACATATGGGTGGCAAGAGGGAAACATGACACGATGGTCATCATGAAAGGCAGGGGGCCCCACTTCACACGCCACACTATTCCGGACCCCCCCCCCCATTAAAGGTAGAATGGCAAGGGGGGTCCGGAATCCACCTGGAAACCGTTGATCACGATGAGTAAATCACAACCGTTAGAGAGTTGCGCGTCCAATTCCGGACCCCCCCCCCCATTAAAGGTAAAATGGCAAGGGGGGTCCGAAATGCATTCTTAGCCGTAGATATGGGCAGGTGGACTCTGATAGTCCAGATCTGCTCACCGCTTATCCTAAAGCATAACCACGTCCTGGTTTAAGTTAACGTATTGTTTCCATATCTAATGGTCATTACAGACTCGGAGATCCTCCGAAGGAATCTCCTCCATCCATCGGGGTTTCAAATATCACAATATTGGAATACATAAACCTTTTTCCCTTGGAATCCCCGATATCCCGATATGACGTCAGCTTCTGCTAGTCCCCTAGACTAGACCTTTTTGTCCACATGACTTCCCTCTATACGACTGTAGTCATACCCTTTCATCGGGGTTTCGGGGTTTGTGATGTCATAATACACTCGCCCACGGAACTTGCGATTCCCCGAATCCCGACTCTCCACTGCAGTGACAATTGGTTTCCACTATGGCTCTTTCCTCCTTATCGGGGTTTTGGGGTTCGCGGTTTCGAAATGCAAAGTTTCTGCGTCCACAGAATCCCCGATATGTCGATGGATGACCTCTTATCGGACCTTCCTCCGATGGCATTGATCTCCTCCATGTGCCCCTTCCAGATGGACGGCTCCAATTAATTCTTAGGGTTCGAGACTTTTGATGTCCCGATTTCATTTGACCTCAGGAATGTTGATTTCCCGATTCTCCGACTCTCGTCAGATTTCTGACATGCGTCCCAAATGGATCGACGGTCCTGGTTAACTCTCGGGGTTTCACGACTTTTGATGTCCTGGATGCCTTGTCCCTAGGACTCGCGAAATGCCAAACTTTGACTCCCCTTCAGATCTCTGACACGCGTCCCAAGTAACTGGATGGTTCAGATCGCTCCTTGCGTTTTCGAGACTTCTGACATTCCAACTTTCATGACCTCAGGAAATCCAATTTCCCGAATGCCGATATCCCAAGACGAGAGATCTCGTGACACGTGGCCTCCGTTAATCGGTCGGTTCAGATCTATCCCAGGGAAAATTCCCTATAAACTGGAGTCTTATCCCTCGGGTAACTCTTGACAGATCTAACGACTATTAGGTTGTTCAACCGAGATCCAATGGTTCGTAATGGTTCCTACCCATGTATTCTTCCACGACTCCCTGCGCGTGGGAAAGATCCATGGTCCAGATATTCTAATGAACCTTGGGAATCTATGGTCCTAAACTCTTCGCTACCCACGAAGACATAGGAGAACAAAGGGGTAAGGCATTTAACCCCCTACTTTCTCCTACAAATCTAATAGTCATGGGTGGACGTAGATTCCCCGATGAATTCTCATCCATGGATTACTATCCATCAGGGTTAAAGCACTTAACACTCCCCCTTCTTCCTCCGATCTGACATTCGTGAATGACCACGGATCTCCTGACGGGATCTCATCCATCGATTTGTTACTTCGTCCCTAGGCAGTCATCTGGTCCCTCAAAAGGAATCGTTCCTCCTTATGTGGGATTTCTAAGGCCTTACGCCTTCACTATTCTTACCGGAGGCATGTAAGAATGTCGTCCTCCCGATAATCAGACATGAAAACTGAATTGACCAGTGCACACACATAACGACTTCATGAAGATATAAATCCTACGTAGTCCTTCCATATGAATATACATATAACTACTAGCACTGATCAAAACACCATACAATTATTCTTATAATGAAATCATTCATCGTTTCTCAACTTACGAGCATAATTATCAGAACAAGCACACACACACACACACACACATATATATATATATCAGAATATCAAAGGCAAAACACTTATAAGAAATAATTTCATAAGTGGGTGCAACTGTTGAGAGGGGTGTTCATTTCCACCCAACCGTAGGCTCAGCGACTCCCAACGGATTTACCACTAGCCACCCCCGAGCTGAGACCATGATGCTCTGAGACTGCATCTCTCTGTCTTCTAGTGACCAGGAGCGAAGGTTGCAATCCCTCCTCTCTGCTATCACTCACTCTGCATAAAATTTCCAGAGTTCCCCTCGCGTCTTCACCTTCTAATCGTTGCTACCATACGCCTTATCCTCTCGCGAGGTTGCGTGTGGCATGATTACCCTTGCGTTGATCAGGCCTGACGACTCTATGGATGGGAGGTTCACCATCCCATCCCTCATCAAGCCATCCGCCTACCAGCCTGTGAGGCATTGAATTATAGGGCCAGCGAGCCACTTTTGGTTCTTCGGGCTAGTGGAGTCCAAATACGGTATTTAATTCTCGGTGGAAGTTAACACTACCTTTTTCAAGTGCCTTCCACTGCCATTGTGGTCTCTTTTTCTGCACATCCCCTCTCAGTAGTCCTGCAATAAATTCAAAACGTCATTCACATTTATTGACCTTTTCCTCAAGGTCCATTTACATCACATATTCACACTTATGAGTTTGCCATAGTTCTTGGCCAATCCAGTTATATTTACAAGCTGGGGGAAACAGGGTGTTACAATTCAGAGAAGTATCATTGTAATTATGCAGAAGACACCTGAAACTAGGACCTCTCCTTAAATTGAGTCTAAAAAGGCATAGTATGAGAGTGATCACACAGTTAAGGATAATTGTTATGGACTACCTAAAGGCTTTAAATTGATAGGTTTGAAGCTTCCTTTTGGCATAGCTGAAGAGGTTCCTCTTTTCTGTACAACCATTAGTCATCAAGATAAGTATTGATCACAAGGTAACATGACTGGATTAATATGAAAAGGAATTCATAGAAGGAAGTGAATTAACTTAATTAACAGTATTGGGTTTCTGTACAGAAAGAGACCGATTGGTTAGGGATGGTGAACAACAAATTATTCCAAACTAAAAATGGATAAAAAGGAAAGTTCAAACAAAAGATGGGAGAAAAAAAATTAAGAAAAGGTTGACTGAAATAAGGATTGTAGAATAGGAAAAGGAAAGTTCAGAAAACCTACTATGTACAAGACTATATCACTGAAGATGATCAATAGAAGTATCTTTTGAAAATCTGACCATTGACAGGGAGCTCCTCCTCGTCTCCCTCCAATCTTCTAAGTTTAACTTTTGCAAGACCAAATTTCTGGTGAATTAGATATGGGCCCAACCAGAACATTTGGAACTTCATATGTCGACCTTTAAGACAATTTTTTTTGTCCCATTTAAGAACAATATCCCCCTCTTGAAATATTTACTTCCCACAAATGATTTATCAAACTAATTTTTAATCACTTCTTGTTGTCACGTTAAATTCATTTTGGCATTTTCTCTCTCTTCTTCTAGTTTTAGCAGCATGTTCAACATATTTTGTATTACATGGCATGCTTCATCTTGGACATATTGGGAAAGTTGTAGGGAGGGCGGGAAGGTATGAGTAGGAAAAGTTGCCTCATGTCCATAGAATATAAAGAAGGGAGAATTACCAATAGAGGACTTGGGTTTTTCTCTTTCAGCCCAAAGGGCATTCTAGAGGCCTAGATGTTAATTCCTTTGATAATCATTAATATTTTTCTTTAGGATTTTGATCAGTTTTTTATTTGTTGACTCAACCAACCCATTCCCCCATGGCTAGTAGTTTGTAGAATCTTTAAATTTAATATTTTGTTCAAGAGCATATTAAATTAACCTTAGAGAAGAAAAATACTTGGCATTATTAAAAACTAAGGATTCGGGGACTCCAAATCTTGTGATAATATGAGATTCAAGTAACGATGTCACATGGTTTTCATTGATTGTCTTGAGGGGTACCGCTTCCATCCATCTACTAAAATAATTTGTGGTTGTCAAAATATATTTGTGCAACTGAGAGGATTTGGGGTTAATTTCCCCTATCACGTCCAGCCCCCATTTTTTAAAAGGGCGTCCTATAATCATGGGTTGTAGGGGGAAGGAAACTTTCCTTTCTCTCCCAGATCACTTTTAATATTCTTGTAATTTCCTTGCATATGTGTGAGAATATTTGAACACAGTAGGCCAGTAATATCCTTCCCTGAGGATATTTTGATTAGTGATGTCACCTCCGAAATTCCCACCAGTCGAGCCATCATGAAGTTTAGATAGAACCTTTTTTTCATCTCTCTTCTCAATACATATCATAAAAACACCATCGTAATTCTTTCTTCATAACATTCCTTTAATGATCTAATATTGAGTTGATTCTATTCTAAGCTCCCTCTTCTTATTAGGTTCTAGGTAATGTGGGGTTGACCCATGGGTTAGATAATACTTTATTTCATAATACCATTGGTCTGAGTTAACATGGATGTAGAAAATTTCTCTTTCAAGCAGATCTTGGTATTGATACAAGGTATCTTCCTATAATTCATCATTTTCCAACTCAGTTGCCAACTTACACAACCCATACCTTTTGAAAATTTTGATAGGTTTGATCTCGAGGTCATATTATTGTAAGGATAGTATCCAATTATCTCTTTTCTCCCACATTGTTTTGTACCAAGAGGTTTCTCATAGAGGGATAAGGGACAATGACCTTGATCTTTCATTTTATCAAATAGGGCTTGAAGTTTTTTACAACTTTGAGTAATGCATTGGCATGATTTTCCACCACTGCGTAATTTAATTATGTTCTTTGTAACCCCTAGCTCATAAAATCCATATGAAATTTGTCTCCTTCCTGATTGTTTTGTGTTAGAACAACTATGAATGCAATGTCCAATGTGAAAGTATAGAGAATAAACTCTCGACTGAAATTTGGGCTTAAAAGTGTGGAATATTTCACTATTTCTTCCTTAACTTTATCAAAAGACTCCATTTTCTTAGATACCCATTTGAACTCTGCATTTTTTTATCATGTCTTGCAGGGGTTTTATTGTTTCTGCAAAGATAGGGACATATATTCTCACAAAATTTATTCTCCTGAGGAAGGACTACATAGACATTTTTTTATGCGGAGGAGGGATATTGGAAATAGATTCACTCCTTTCAAGTTAAATTTTCATACCATGTTTTGAAACTATGAATCCCAATAGCCTACCCTTATCAACTGCAAACACATATTTTTTGGGATTGAGGGAAATACCATATCTCCTAAACCTATTTAATACTCTCCTCAAATGGTTTATACGGTCTTTTGTATCCCTGGAGGATATAGTAACATCATCTAGATACACCACAACACACTCTCCAAGTAGGCCTATGAATGAAATATCCATTTCTCTTTGGAAAGTTTCTCCAACGTTGATCAGACCAAATGGAAGCTTCCTGTAAACATACGTTCCCCATTTAGTCCAAAAGAAAGTCCTCAGTTGATCATTATGGGAAAATAGGAATTGATTATAGCCAGAAAAACCATCTAAAAGGGAGAGAATTTCAAAGTCGGATACACATTACAATATTTTCTCTATAGGGGGAACTAGGTAGTTGTATTTGTTTGAGGATATGTTCGTCTTCTCGAAGTCAATACATAGCCTTATATCTCCATTATTTTTCCTCACTAGTACAAGGTTAGAGATCCATTGAGTATATCTGAGTCAGAATACAATCTTAGCAGCTAACAACTTATTCAGCTCTACTTTGACTTGAGGCTCAAGAATGGGATGTTCTTTTGCTAAAAAGGTTTTGTTTGAGGCTTCATTGCAATAATATGATGTATGATTTTGGTGTCATACAACTTGAGGTATTCATATTTACATGTAAATATGTCTTTATATTCCTTGAATAGTTTGATGTAATTTTTTTTTCTTTTCTTTAGAAGAACAATTCTTTCCCAAATTGATATTTTGAGGTGTAGTGATCATTCCTAGATTTACCACTTCAAACTACATTGATGAGATGTTTGTTTTGCAGTTTGTTGTTTTCTTGAACTTATCTTGGAGATCATAAAGTTTCTCCAGTATCACTACATTCTTGGAGTTATTGTTGGCTAAACCAGATTGATTTCTTGGGTGATCTTGATCAGTATCATCAGTGTTCATCATTTTATCTTGTTGTCCTTCATCAATAATAGAGTCTTTGAATGTGTATTTGAGGTGCAAGAAGATAATAATTTGTTGATCGTCTTCAACGAATATCCAACTAGTGATGGTGTCTGGAATTCAAGGTCTGTACAAAAGTTCAATAGAGAAAGTGTTAGGCATCAATCCATCTAAAGGTATTAATCTAGATGCAATATTCACTAGTAATTCAACATCATAGTTCAATGAATGAGGAACATAACTAATATTAAATGCATCAAAAGACTTGATTAGTTCCCAAATTATACCTTTAACTGATAATGTTTTATATGACTTGAAAGACAATGGATGGTGTTCCGTACCTTTCTTATGACAATTTCAGAATCACGAAATACCTTAATTTTCTCTACTTTCAAGTCTAATGTCTTTTTTAATCCTTGTAATAAAGATTCATATTCAACACTATTGTTGGTGCATTAGAATTCTAGTCTGCATGCAATTAATGTTTTCTTTCCTTTTGGATATTTGAGTATGCAACCAACACCTAAAACTTCTAAAGATTTAGATCCATAAAAAAATAACGTCCACATATCAGGATCTCCCTTTTGGGTTCAATAATTGATTTTGAGTTTTCAATTTTTTTAGGATTAATGGGGTTATTAGAGTTAATGAGCATCTCTAATCTATCTTTGAGAATTATGTTAGACTGTACACTAGAAGCAATGTTAGAATGTTATACTATATTATAGTTAGACTCAACAATTTGAGTGTAATGAAGGATTTCATATTGTGTATTTGATTTCTCAAAAGAAGATGTTTCATATGTGTAATTCCCAAAAAATGTGTCATGAATAATTTCCCAAAATTGAATTGTTAAATACCACAAGTTCATTTTGGTCGTTCAAATCAGTCACCACATGCTTCATGTATCTCTCCCTATCAATTCTGATCTAATTAAGTTTTCCATTGAAAGGGATCCATAAATGTGACCAATCAGTAGAAAAATATCCATTCAACATAGCATACCAATCTCTACTTAACAACATGCCACAATTATCAGGTATATCTAAAAAAATAATTTCGATAGTTTGATGAATTTTAGGATTAGTGGACATTCTGATGAAAACAATATTTAATTCCCCAATAACTTTGATCATGATCCTATCCAAGTGTATAATTTGAATGTTATATGCCTCAGGTTTGACATTAATATTTTCACACACTTTAAGAGGCATAACATTTGAAGAGGCTCTAGAGTCTACCATGCAATTATGAAGGTTCGTATTAAAATTTTCAAAAGTAATGAAGAAAGGTGGGGTAGTGGATATTGAGTTTAGATCCAATTCATATGTTGTAAATAATCCTTAAAAGCATAATAAATCATCTGTGTACTAGGATTTTTTCGAAATCATATCACAATTTCTATCATTAATGTGATATTGCCCAAATATTCATATCAGAATCAAGGGAGGGGCTTAAATTAAAAAAACTAGCTACCAGAGTCGAATGCATAGGAGTAGGAAAGTTCAGGGGTTATTTTCACTCAGAAGGAAAAGGTTCGAGGAATATTTTGTATCTTTCTTTGGTTTATGTGCCGATGTCATACGAGAATGTTCCCAATAGGTGGGATCATCGCATTGATATCGTCAGAGGTAATGGAATCTCATACTCAGTCACACTCTGATGGAATGGCATCGAAGGAATATTCCCTATGACATAGATTTACGTGTCGATCGTGGGTAGTTGAAAAAGGATTCGATATAAGTCATGAAACTTTATAATTCAGAGTCCAATAGACTTTGGAGATGTTAAGACTCTGTTGGAGTGGGTATCGAAAGTGTATTCTTTTCTTCAAAAACATGTGTCATCTTGAAAGACAAGGAAATTAGTTGGTTGTGCAAAGGTCGTAATGAGAGATGAAAACCAATACTAATATGCCACATCATTAGATTATGATTACATGGGTCGTATTGATATGGAGGTTTTAGTGCATGCTTGTTTTGTCCCTACAACCTATTGGCTGCCACGTAGAATATGAAAGACACCTTGTATGCTAGGGCTATCGGAGTGCAACAGTCAGAGTTTGGAATTATTCATGAGGGGGAATACTCTGACAAAGATAATTCTGACATAATACTTTTCGATGTGGCCATCAAAAAGGTTTATGTCACAATGTGATCAGTATCAGAACCATTCTGATTCTGACCAGACTTAGGCTAAATGGCATGAGAGTGGAGAACATCGAACAAGTTATGTGAAAATGAGGTTCGGGTTCCTGTTGCAAGTGGATGAAATGATGAATTCCTAGGAAGGAGGGTTTATTGCATGGAAAATGGGACCACTATTCACTGTGATCTACAGATAAAAAGGAATATTGATAGACTGTATAATAAGTAGGGACTACTTCTCCATGCCAACACCTTTTCAATAAAGTAAAAAATATAGTACCTTGTAGAAACTTTTAGAATAGGGGAACCCATTTTAAATCAAAATGGGTTGTTGTGGGGGGGCACAATAGGTACCCTAAATAATGATTTGGTGATGATGGGTAGTAGGGTATCCTCACATTTTCAAAAAAAGAAAGCAATCGTTCTGAGCAAGTCGAGCATACAACAATAAATATTGTTCATAAATCCAAATAACAAGATAATTGATGATTTAATTATCAATATCCATTAGTAACCTATGGCTTCAATAAATAGAATATACATGCATACATGAGCTCCATAAAAATGCGACTGTATTGTATAAAAATTATAAAAATTATTTTTTGAACTAATATGGCACAAGAAAAAATGTTAGCATTATTTTTTTTATTATAAGATATAGGGGAAACTAACTAAAAAAAAAATCTCACATATGTTAAGAAAATTTTCCAACTGATAAAAACAATGAAAAGTAAAACATATTAAGAAAATTTTCCTTACCCTTCAATTGAAAAAATATGAAATAATTTTCATTTAAAATTTGACAAGTGAGGTTTTATTTTAATTTTCAACTGCATGGGAAATAATTTTGTGCCCTTTTATGACGGGATAGAGGTATCTTGATAGGAAATGATGACTTCAATTTTGATCTACGGTGGGCTCCCTTTATTTTCACTCTTTTCTATTGCTTCTAATAGAAAATTAGGGGAAATGAGTGGCATGCTGACATAGATATAGGAAATACGCATGTTAGGATGTTAGAAGGAGAATGAGAGGATGTAGTTGGGTTTCTCACACCATTTGTGTTTGAAAGTATTGGATAGTGGAAAATGTTAGAATATAATGTATGTGCTCATTTTACCATTGACAATATCCCTATTGTCACCCAACCATAGGCCGAAGCCACCCTCTGAGCACCTTAACCTTGACAAAGAATCACTCCGGAAGCAAACCCTAGGCTATATAGCCAAACAAAGGGGAGTGCACCTTTCCCCAAGGATATCTCACCAACAAGAGTTGATCAGATAGTCCAAACCCTAAACAAGAGGTATTCCAAGCCAAAACATAACTGCTAGTTGCAGCAGCTGCACCGACAACTCTCCTCAAACCTGCGCACAAACCTGGGCACTGCAGTGCACACAAGTTTTGCTCTGCAATTCTGAGACTACCTTGCCAAAATGAAGACTGGCCTCTTGTATTTATAGTAATTCTAGCTAACTTCCTGGGCCGACATCTCATTCTGGGTATCTGTCTGTTCAGTATATTATTATTTCTTCTGGCCGACTTCTTCTCTTGGAGGCTAATAACCTAATAAAAATTATCTTATTGATATGACAAGTCTTCTAGGGTTATTAGCCAAATCATTAGGGTTTCTTCTTGCTTCCCAGAGTATTCTATTCTCGTCGGGTTTATATGTGGAGGTAAATACCTCCCGCAGATACCATAATATCAACACTCCCTCCTAGCTAGGGAGGTATTATAGGTAATGGTCCTGAGCACAAAACATACCATTCACCCGGTAGCATCAACATAGTCGTCTAGACTATCTCATGACTAGATCATGAGCATCATCATCACCATCAATGTCATCAGCTGCATTATCTCTCAAAACCATACTCCATCTGAGTAATCAGACATGATTCTGGATAAGTCAGTCACACCACAGAGTGATGCAAGAGCCATTCTTGTAATTTGGACATATGTCCTAGAAGAGTAGATGTTCTGAACCATTTTCTGTCTGGGAAGTCTTCATCTTTTAATCAATTATCTAGCTGATAATCATTTACCAAGTTGTTGATAGTCTTCAAGATAATTAGAACAAAATAGAACACAATTGTGTCTATCCATAGTAGTACATAACTACACTCCAGTGGTACACCACCACACCAAGTAGCAAACAAGTACTTGATCAGTAACGTATAGTCACGAAAAATGGAACACATCCACCACAATAGTATACATCTACTGTCATACAGTCTTCATAAAAATCATTTGATATCAACCTACATAGAAATAATGTTATGATATAAATTGAATCATATGGGCCAATTTTTCACTCACATCTGTGAGATCTGAAACAATATCTGCCCTCAGAGTAGAACATCAACGATTGGATATCTTCCTTATTCTTCTCAAACAAGGAAGAATGATTGTTCTGATTTTTGAACCTGGACCATTCCTCACCTTGGGCCATTCCTCCGACACTAAGCAAAGTGTAACCTGGAGAGAATGAATCTACCCTAAGGAATGTATGTCCCTGATTGCTGAGCTTGGACGATTTCCCACTCTGGGCCATTCCTCCGGCACTAAACAAAGTGAAACTTGGAGAGAATGAATACACCCTAAGGAACGATTGTCCAGACCATTTCCTCTATTAACCAAAAGAGGAAACATATTTTCCTATACCAACCTCCAATATAGACCATTCCTCATGTTAACCACAATGAGAAATCGTTGTCTGGTGAGGCGGGCCACTATTCTTGAGTAACCCTCAAGAAGAGAGACTGCCCTAGACCACTCCCCATGTTAACCACAATAGAAATTCGTTGTCTATGGTACATCAACAATCTGGACCATTTCTCATGTTAACCACAATGGGAAATCGTTGTTCATAAAAAATCTCAATCCACTTTCCAAACATGAAAGAATCTGCTCATCCTGGACGATTCTTCGAACTGAAAAATGATTGTCCATCAATCAATAATACATCAGTGCTACCTCCCAACTTGGGAGACATATCTTCCTTTTTCAATAACGAAGTCATGTCCATGAGCTCCAGCTTGAGTACGCAAACTCTTTCATCTTGGATAGAATATTTACCAAAATGTCTGCTTATCTGTTCATCTGTGGAGATATGTATTGGAGAACCACTTTCTCCTTTCTGGACTTCATCACATATAATGTAATGCTTGATTTCAAATGTACTTTGGTCTGGAACACTGGTTTTCTATGAAGGCTTCATGTAGCTCTGATCAATAGAGTATATCATTGTTATAAAACTGGAACATATCCGTGTGGCACTTCTTCTGTCATCATGAGATCTGATCTACTGAGTAATCATATTGATACAATATTTTTGTTATAGAAAATCTTCAGCATGCTTCTATTGTGCACTGGAGGTTCTCCACCAAGTTGTCTTCTTCTATATGCATACAAGGGTCTCTTTCTGGTATGCCTCAAATTCTTGAGGTTTCTCTTCATATGCTCTTTATTCAATTTCTCTAGAGAAAATTCTTTCCATTCATTTTATGTAGAACTCCAACTCATGGATGTTGCGGATGATATAATGACTCATGTAAAGATATGTCTGGTTTACTAGAATAAGTAATCATCATAGTCTTCTCCCTCCATATGGCATAACCTCTAGTTCTAGATCTCGTAATGCTTTCATTCATAAGTCTTTCATACATTGTTCTTCATCATGACTTTCAGTTCCTCTACTTGATTTCTTTTATTGAGTTCATATCAGGTTGGCATTCTTGTGATTCTTAATATAATGACTGGTTGTTCTGGCTTTTCTTTCTTTCTTTGAATCTTCATGTTCTTCCTGATGTTTTTCTTTAGTTCTTGGGTCCATGGAGTTTCTTATAGATTCCATGCCCTAAAGATTCCATTTCTTCCTTTCATCATAGGATCACAAATGTTGATGAACAACCAGGGATACTTTAAGGCTTCTCTTTGAAGAAGACTTCTTTTTAGGTTGAACTGGACACATATTGTCTTTCATGGCTGCTACCATGGATATATACTTCATCATATTTAATGGATCATAGGATTAGCTCCCTCCTAATCCTTTCTTCATGTATGAGTACATATAATCATCTCCCTTCATCTAACAAAATCCACGCTTCCGTCTTGTTGTCTTCTACAAAACGTCATAAGTCTTTCTCTAATTTCCTCTTGATTGTTGACTTCTTTCTCTCTTTGATTCTTCTAAGTCTCTTCATGATGGATTTGGCTTATCTTGCAATAGATTCCACATGATTTGTTTGACGTATTTCATCCTTTCATGTGTATTATCTAATGATATCAATCCTTATCTTGTTGTTCTTCCATAGGTATAGTTCTTCTTGGAACACATTATCTTCCAAGAGATAGATATATAAGATATATACAAGCTGCAAACAAGATTTGTACAAGAAATAAGAAGATTATTGTTACATTTAGAAGAAGAATTCTATTTCATCCTTCTTAGTCTTCTTTGTAGGTTCCTTTTCTTTGGAAATTGATGCTTCTTGTTTCTCTTTCTTTTTCTTTAGTTCGGGACAATGATTCTTGTGGTGACCATACTTTCGACAGTTGAAACATTGCATTTCTGAAATATATTTCTCTTGATTTGTCTTTTTCTTTGAACCAAAATTCCTTTTGTTCCTAAAGCTCTTGAATCTTGCTGTGAAGGCTTTATCATCGTACTTCTTTTCATGTTTCTCTTTTGCACTGATCCTTGATTCTTCTTGAGCACATCAAGTGCAAAGTTCTTCAAATGTCGGATACTCCTTTCTTCTATTCATGCTTGCGGCAATTGCATCCCACGTCTTGGGAAGACCATTAAGTACTATGTTTACCAACTCCTTCTATGGGATGATCTCTTCAATATCTTGCAGTTGATCTCTTAACTAAGAGATTCTCACAAGGTATGATTTTATTATATTTTCATCATTCATCTTCATGTCACGAAGATCATTCTTCAAACTCATTACTTTTCCAATGTTTCTGACTGAGAAGAGGTTTGTTAGGGAATCATACATCTTCTTTGATGAGTCAAGATGGGATATGTAGGGTATCAAGTGGTATTTGATAGAGTTCACTATGATACTCATGGAATTGATGTCATCGTCTTTGAACTTCTCCATAGCTGCAACGTTCTGTGGTTCCTTCTCTTTTCCTTCTTCAAACTTTGGTTTCATGATCTTTCCTTTCAAGATATCCAACAATTTATTCTTGGCAAGGATGAGGTCAATCCTTGTCTTCCACGCTCTGAAGTTTGAAGCTCCATCTAACTTGTTCCCTGACTTCATATAATAGGTCATGGCTGCTTTGACTTGGTGAAACACTAGATTTGACCAAAAACTCAAACTTCACGTCTTGGCTTGCTGAGAGTACCAGGAGATGTGCTAGGCTAGGTTGCATTGATATATCCAAAGATTAGGTCAATTCCTTCACTTAAGGTGCCTCAATGATAGGATTAGGGTTTCTGCAACTACACCTGCTAGTAACCCCAACGACAGTGCTATGGTGATTGCTCCTGCTAGAAACCCCAGTGACAGTTCTTCAATGAGCTTAACATCTGCACGACTATGTTTCCTTCCAGTGGTTAGACTGAGTGAAGGAGGTGTGGGCTCATAACTTGTTATAATATAATGGATGTTCTCATTTTACCATTGACAATATCTCTATTGTCACCCAACCATAGGTCGAAGCCACCCTTCGAACACCTTAACCTTGACAGAGAATCACTCTGGAAGAAAACGATAGCCTAGATAGCCAAACAAAGTGTAGTTCACCTTTCCCCAAGGATAGCGCACCAACAAGAGCTGATCAGATAGTCCAAAACCTAGGCAATAGATATTCCAAGCCAAAACATAATTGCTAGCTATAGCAGCTGCATCGACAACTCTCCTCAAACCTGCACACAAAAATGGGCACTGTAGTGCACACAAGTGTTGCTCTGCAATTCTGAGACTGCCCTGCCAAAATGAAGAATATGCTCTCGTATTTATAGTAATTCTGGCTAACTTCCTGAGCCGACTTCTCATTTTGGGTATCTCTTTGTTCAGTATATTATTATTTATTCTAGCCGACTTCTTCTCTTGGAGGATAATAACCTAATTCAAATTATCTTCTTGAGCCGACAAGTCTTCTAGGGTTATTAGAAAAATCATTAGGGTTTCTTCTTGCGTCCCAAAGTATTCTATTCTTGTCAGGTTTACACATGGAGGTAAATACCTCCTGCAACTACCATAATATCAATAGTAAATGCCTCACAAATATTAGGTGGAAACATTCATAGATCGACAATATTATGTTATACTGTTGCATGATTTTGTGCTTAGCCCCCTCTTGGCAGTTGGTATCAGAACAAATAGATCATTTTTCGATGTTCTATATGGGTGTAGGTGATAAATAGCGAAGAAAGACAAGTCGTTGAGAGAAGAAGAGAAATATTGGATAACGAAAGAGATGCAAATGATATGGAAAATAGTTTAGGAATAGGAATAAGAACATCAGAGAAAGGCAAAGATATGACCTATAAAAAGAACAATAAAATATTTAGAGGAGGAAGAAAAATAGAGAAGTGAAAGAAAAAATAATGTTGTATATGTTTATTTGTGGATTTAGTTTCATTAGAATAATGATACATGTGCATTAGAAAATAAAATTACAATATAAAAAATAAGCTCCCTGCTAGTTGATGCATTGAAGAAGGGTGTTGTTTCCTACAAAACAATGATTTATTTGAGAAATGATGTATTATAATGTTAGTTTATAGACTTGTATTGTAATAATGTTTGAGGATAAGAAAAACAAAAAGAAATAATGTGAGAGGATAAGAAAGAAAAAAAAAGAAGGAGAGGAAGAAAGCAAAGAGAAAGGAGAGGGTGTGGGATAAGAGAAAAAGGAAGAGGAGGGAGAGTGAGTGTGCCCAGAAAAAGAAGATATAATATATTATGAGGTTATGTTACAAACTTGTATTGTAATAATGTTGATGGACAAGAAATACAATAAGAAATAATGTGGGAGGACAAGAAAGACAAAAAGAAAGAAGGAAGGAGAGGAAGAAAGAAAAAAATAAAGAAGGAAACAAAGGAAGAAAGCAAAGAGAAAGGAGAGGGTGTGGGTAATATAAAAAGGGAAGAGGAGGGAGAGTGAGAGAGTGAGGGAAAAAAAATAGAGAGGAAGAGGGAAGATAAATAGGTCATGGATGAAAAAAATAAAAAGTAGGAAAGAGAAAGAGAATGAGAAATATGAATAGGGAGAAGAAAATTAGGGTGAAGGGGGAAGAAAAATAGGGTGAAGAAGAAGAAGATGAGAGTACAAAAAGGAAAGATAAAGTAGGAGATGGAGAGGGAGGAGAAGAAAAAAGATATGAATGAATTGATGAAGGAGGGAGAGTTAGAAAATAAGAATGGGGAGAAAAAATAAAAAAAAAAAAAAAGGAAGAGGAAGAAGCCAAAGGGAGAGGGAGAGTGAGAGAAGAAGAATGTTGACCATAAACTCTTATTTTGTTTTGTTTTGTTTCATAATACTTAACATAATATCACACATCAATTCAAAATCCCCTACATTCACATCATAGATGTCAAATTTCAATTTAAATTTTCATTTTTTTTAATTATATTAGCAAATGAGAAACAATCATGGGTGTTTGCAAGAAGTTGATGGACAAAATTGTGGAAATGGGGTGCCTGGGAAAGTTCACATAGGAACACACAAGAGTTATTAGAAACACACATGTAATCCTAATCCTATATCCTTAGTTCTCCCCAAACTTTCACACGCTTTCCAACTAATGTTTTTTCTTCCCAAACTTCCACACACTTGCCAACTCATATGTTTTGAAATGTTTGCATGTTTCTAAGAAAGAGCATGCACACACTTTAGAAAGTGTTTTAAATCATGTGCATGTTCATGAATGAAAATATATATAAACTACCATATTTTCACCTAAGGTTAATGTTTTCTCCCCTCATTATGTTGAGGTCCCCAATACCAATAGCTAGTGCTAAAATATGCTAATGGGACCAGCATGGCTAGTTGGAGGAAAAGAATGCCCTTGAGAGGTCATTTGTGGTGGTTAAAGGTGTCACTCTTGGCTCTAGAAACTTAGAAGCTTCCATTAAGTCCTAACTCTTGGGTTTTTTTTTTTACCATATCCAAGGTCCAAAGACTCATACTTAATGTTCAAAACCTCATAATACTAACTCTCCCCATTCATAGACTAAGTATATTGTGGAAAATTTCCTTTATAGTGATTCAACATGTTGTTGTTGGAATTAGATTCCTAGAAGCTTTGTTTATGACCTAAGGCCTAGGTTTTATCTCTTGAACAAACCAAGACCCATACCCAGTGCCCAAAAAATATTAATGATGTTGATATCCCCACTTGAAGGCTAAAGATGCCCTCAAAAGGTCAT
>JZKD02S0146216.1:335340-348535 GCA_000966675.3 Picea glauca
CCTCTCTCTCTCCCCCTCCCTCCCACTATCTCTCCTCTCTTTCTCTCCTACATATACCACCTCTTTCTCTCTCTCCTTGTTGTTAGTCTCACTCTCACTCTCTCTCTATGTCCCTCTTTCTCTCTCCCTCCTCATCTCCTTCTCTTTTCCCCTAGTTCTACCTCCCTCCCTCTTTGTCCATCTAAAGGTGAGGCAGGGATGAAATCGAATAAAGGATATGTCCAACAGATAAATGTAGCCTCGCCTATAAGGTGATTGTTAATTTTTTATTCTTCTTCCAATTGAGTACTTATATGAACATGATCATGACCTAGACCGTGAACTAGACCTAGACCATGACCTAGACCCCCCTAGCTTCATATAAGCCTAGGCATAACCTATAGTCTACCCTTAACCCCCTCCATAGCCAAGACCTAAGTGAAATATATTGATACCTCTTGTTTAATAATGATATTTTATGTATATGAACATTCAACTACGATTTAATAATGATTTGACATGGTTTAATGATGATTATGGTACATTTTTTTCTACCTTTTTTATTTTAATATAAGCATAATATTTTAGTGGATTTGATATTCTTTATTTGCAATAAGTGTTTGATATGCACTAGATTATGTATGAAAGGACACTTATATATATGTGCTCTCACACTCTCTCTCTCTACCCACAACCTCTCTCTCTCTCCCCCTCCCTCTCACTATATCTCCTCTCTCTCCTACATCTACCATATCTCTCCCACCTCTCTCTCTATACCCCCCCTTATTGGTATTCCTCTCCCACCGTCTCACACTCTCAAGAAATCCATATCTAACCCCTTCTCTCCTTACCTCTTACATATAACCCTCACTCTATTTCTCCTTTTATCTCCCTCCCTCTCTCTCCCCCACTCTCCCCAACTTGCTTTGTTTTCTTATATCTAACCCTCATTCCCTCTCTCTTACCCCTTCCTCTCACTCTCTCTCTCTCTCTCTCTCTATACCCCCCTCTCTATCTCCATGCACCTCACTCTCACACACTCTCTTTTTCTTCCCCTCTCCCCCTCTCACACTCTCTTTCTTCCTCTCTCTAGACCCCCTACCTACATCACAAGGAAATAAATGGCCTTGGCCTAGAGATTTCAAGTCCTATACCTAGACCTAGACATAGAAAGACCTAGAGATGGTAGGACCTAGACCATGACCATGACCTACACCTATATGATGACCATGACATAGACCTATAGATAGATCTATAACATGACCTAGACCATGACATAGAGATAGAGATAGACTTAGACCATGACCTATACCTGTACAATGACCATGACCTAGAGCTTGATGTAGAACATGACTTAGACCCCCTAGCTCCATCTAAGCATAGGGATAACCTACACTCAACCCTTAACCCCCTCCACAATCAATCCCTAAGTGTACTAGGAATATACCTCTTGTTAAAGGCCCCACAAACCTTGCACCCATATCACCCATATCTTAGTGCTCTAACCATTGCTCTATGATTCAAAACACTTTCAATTTGAAGCCTTTAGGTCCTAGTTGTCCCCATACCCCTATACATCTTTAATCATAAATATGTTTGTTCTATAATAAATGATATATCTATTTCATTAAGAGCACACACACACTCTTGTGACTTGAAATCCTTGCAATTATTGTTCATCTATGCCCAACAAGAATGCGTGTGCATTCCTAGAATGATCATGTGCGTTAATGAGCATGCATTCTAGGAATGCATGTGCGTTTCTTTTGAGAATTTGTTTTTTCCATGAACACTCCACTAACTCATCTATCTCAATCTCGACAAAGAACTCCCAACATATGCACACAAAAATAGTGTGCACAGACATGTTTTTCTTATTTTAGTCTTGTTTTTTAATTCATAGACAATTTTGGGCTATTGAAAGACCATTGTGGGAATAATTGGAAGACAAATTTTTCCAAGTGGAATTCGAAATGTTGTTTGTGTCTTCTTGGAATTGGAAAAAAAATTGTCCAATTGGAATTGTTGTTTGTGTCTTCTTGGAATTGGAAGACAATTTTGTCCAATTGGAATTCTTAGTTGTGTCTTATTGTGTAATACCAAGACAAGTTTTTCCAATTGGAATTGTTAGTTGTGTAATACCAAGACAAATTTATCCAATTCAAATTGGAATTGTTAGTTGTCTTCATGTGTAATACCAAGACAAATTTGTCCAATTTGAATTAAAATTATTAGTTGTGCCTTCTTTTGTAATACAAAGTCAAATTTGTCCACTTGGAATTGGAATTGTTAGTTGTGCCTTCTTGTGTAATACCAAGTGTTGGAGTAGGAAATTTTTGGAGTAAATTGTATTAAGCGAGGCAGAAGGGACCAAAGGAAACAACATGTGCCAGGAAAGAATGAAATGTAGCACGATAAAGGGTAAAGGAGGCAACGCGTAAAGAAAAAACGAAGATCAATACAAGGAACGGTTGGATCCAATACCAAACGCGCGGAAGGAAGTTAGAAAGTGTACAAGTGGAGTCCACTTAGAATTAGGGTTTTTTTCAATGTAAGGGTTTTTACCCACTTGTTTTAGTATAAATATGATGTATGAGATAGATAGGGGAGTCAGTCCTAGAACTGATATGTGAAGAGACTATTTGGGAGAACCTTTTTGAGTCTTGATTTTTTGGTATGTTCAACTAAGGAGCTAATGGAGTCAGTTTTGAGATGTAACTGAGGGTTAAGTCACAAGTTTTGGAGCTTGTTGTGATGTTGGTCAGCCTCACCATTAATTAATTATGATGTACTACACACATCACTATTTTTATGAAGAATAAGAAATAAACAAAATATCTTTGTGGACATATCCCAGGGGGGGTGAACCAAGGTAAAAGTGGTTTCTTTATGTGTGATGTGTTCTTTTTATATGCTTTATAATGAATGAATGGTTATATGAATGCATCTTTTAGGGATTATTTGCAACACGCATTAGTATAATGAATGTTATTTAATGGTTTAAATAATATATCTGATTAATGTTGTGGTAGAATGCATGTTAAAATAGAAGAAAAAGTAAAAAGAACATCCCCAATCCCTTCCATTACTGTAGACATATACGTCTTGCAGTCACCCATAATCCATCTTGCATGAGACTGCATTGTGCACTCTATGCATAGTGTAGCCTTCTGGTTTACCAGAAGCACCAATGGTGAAAAGGGTTTTGTTGGAGAACTGAGGTAGAACCCAAGTCATCCCATACATCCAAAAAATGGGTCTGTTGTCGGCTGGAATTCAGAAGAAAATCCTGGAAGGGGTTTGGTGAAGAAGATGTAGTAGTAAAATGGATGTTGAGGCCATGGAATCCTACGAAGCAAGAAATTGAAATATTTTTGGAGACAAAGCAACTAGATTTCGCACAAAAATATAATAAGGGTTCCAGGTATACACTGCGCTAGTATCTGCAGAGGTATGCTTTTACTGATTTGCATGAACCATATTTTTGTTATTTTCTAGAGTTATTATAGGAGTGGTTATTGAGGTTGAATGCTAAATATCCAACTAATCGTATTAGGCTAGTAGAGTGGACTACTGAAAATATTGCGCAATTGGAAAAGGTTAATAACAAATTCATGCGGGAAGTGGATTTTTGGTTAGAACGTATTATTGCGGGGTTTATTACTGAATTTGCAGTAGACATAGTGAAATCATATACTGTTGTAGAGAAGGAATTCCCGAGGGAGGTAAATCATGTCTCTTTACACATCAATTATAATCTTATTACATGATAAAGGAGTAATGACCATGGAATCAGACAACTAGATCACTCTGTGTGCATGGGGGAGTTGGGGGAAGCACTAAGGAATATTTGAGATATCGAGAAGGCTCTAGAGAGTATCCAGAAGAAGGAAGCAATGGACCCCATCATGATGGATGATGAGAAAACTAGGGAGATCACAAGGAAAGTAGGTGTGACGCAGAAAAGATGACCCTACCAATATAAGATGAATAATAAGAAGAGGGAAATAGCTGAGAGAGAGGGCTTGGACAATGATGAGGAAGAGGTATAGGATATTATGATCTCCACACCACATGGAATATTGAGGATATCTTGCATGCCACATATGAGAGGAAAACCAAAGTTCATGGGTATAACACAGAATAAGGATCTCCATTCCATATCTGAATTAGTTTGAAACCCACAACCCCATGTGCGACTAAGACATATAAAGAAGAAAAATCGATTAACCAGCAAGTGATTAGTGGTAGAAGAATTTTTACAGGATGTGGGTCTAGTAGAAACTCAAGAAGAAGTGTAATTTCAGCAAGTAGAAACCATGTATGTACACCACTCGAAGGTGGTAGTACAACAAACTTCAAAATGGAAGGAAAATATCCCACTATTAGGTTACCATAGTTCTGAGGGGATGGTTCATATGACCCAAAAAATCATTTTCTTATTTGTGAGAAGATATGGGTAGAAAAGAAGATTACAGATGAATATACAAAATTTGCACAGTTGGTAATCACATTTAGAGACCATGCACTAGATTTGTACATGTGTCCCATAGGAAATAACGCGATAGGAGCACCTACAACTGTTGTAGAATTAAAGAGGTAGATAATCAATGAATTTCAAAATCCAAGCGTAGAGGATCAGTTCATGAATGAGATGATAGAGATTAATCAGAAACCAAGAGAATCATTCTGGGAGGTGGACCAGAAGTTCAAGAGGCTAAAAGGTAAGTTAAAGTACCCTATTACTGATATCCAGCATATACATTTGTTTGTTAACTCTTTATTTCCACATTTGAGGTAACAAAAATTCCAGAGCTAGGCTGAGACTCTGCAAGCAATATTGTAGTTAGAGGAAAATTACTATAAGAATACACATCCATCTATTGAAGAGATGAGGCAAGATATGAAGAACTTAACATTTTAGTGGAATCAAAATAATGGAAATGACCAAAGGGAAGAAGTTTGGTGTACCATGTGCAGGATAGAAGGGCATCACAAGAATGAGTGTCCATTATTTGTGCAGTATATAGGAGTGGGTATGCCAAACCCTTTATCTTCAAGAGGAGTTTGTAAAACACATGGACATGATCCTTATCATTGTCCCATGATGCAGAAGTATCAGAAAATACCGAAGAGTGCATGAACAAAAGGAATGTAGAACTTTGGAGATGATGAAGTAAAGGATTGTAGACACATATAGGGTGTAGGCTGAGCAAGTAATAGGACAACTTGTGCATCAGCCACAATATAATACAGTGCAACATGTTGCAGCACAACCACAATATAATGCACATTATTTTCAAGGGAAAGAAATGTAATCCTGCAAAGTAGTGTGCAACGCCACCTCAGTACAATAACGCGCAATCGAAGTATAATCAAGGACCTCAATACAATACACTGCACGGAGATAATCAAGGTAACAAAGGAGTATGTCACAAAGGAAGAGGATTTAGAGGAGGTCGAGGACCAGTAGTATTCCATAACTTTCAGAAACTGGGACACTATGCCAGAGATTGTCCACAACCACCTATGACATGTATGTATTGTTGCATAGCATACCATGAGACAAAGGATTTCCCAACACTGTTGACAAACATACATGATAAAAGGAACCAGAACAATCAGAAGGTCTAATGGATTCTTTTAGAAAATTGAGAAGAGGATGACAAGAAGATTAACATAGTTACTAGAGGTGGAGCTAAGACAGGAGAGGATGCAACAAATAAGAAATAGGACATACACGAGTGGGTCAAGAAGAATACAACGCCTGAATAGAAGTTTGATGCACACAAAGAGAAAGAGATATTCAAAGAGGCTAGACATGAGATCTTGAAAGAAAACATCACATCTACTTCATGAAGAAATCTAGTAGATGAGATACCAGTGTATGACATGCCTCTATTATTTCATCAAACCATCAAAGAGAAGCCTTTAGAGCAAGTAAGTAACTTAAGAAACTTTTTGGGATCTTGTGTAAAATTGTTGAATGATAGAAATATTTTACAGATATTACAGATTTTGTTATAAAAGTGTAATTGTGGGGAAGAAGGGGTGAAGACAGTGAATCAGGTTCGAACGAAGAGAAGAACAAGTAGAGAAATTAGGTTGAATGAAAACTTTGGAGATTTTAATATGGGGGATATCATACTAGACTTAGGTTTTGAATTCAATGTTCTTCCAAAGAAGACATGGGAAGCTATGAGAGAACCTCAATTAGGGTATTCACCTATTTAGTTGATGTTATAAAATCAACACAAAGTGGTTCCAATTGGAATATTGAAAGGGATTTTAGTATATCTATATGGTGTGTGCACCATGGAATACTTTGAATTCATTGACATATGTTGGCACAGGGGAAGACCCAGGGTTCAATGCTTCAAAAATGCACCAACAAAACCCTAACTACCATCCCTTTCGGAAACACATGCAAAGTAGGTGAAGTCTCACCCGAGGTAGAGGCAAGGGGGTTACAGGACTCAGGTGTCTGTAACCAAGCTGGGACATAGATATGTGATTAAAACACTTTGCAAGTACTTTAATAACACTTAGGATATGATATGCATTAGTTCAATAGCTTCCTTAACATCGCAGAATGAAACACTAAAATGATCAACAAAGTAACAATAAAGATTAAGTACTTCAACCACTTAGAACATAGCCATGAGTTAGTTCTAGCATTCATTCATAAAGCACAAGTGAATCACTAAGAAACATTAGATCTATCCATTATACATAAAAAAATAACTAAGAAAATAAATGAGAAACACAACATAGCACAAAGCACAAAGCACACCAAAGACATAAGATATACGTGGTTCACCCCAGTGTGGGGCTACGTCCAACAACTACTTCATATTCTTTATTATTATTCAATCCTCTTCCATTCATCTACTCATGTGCACTAAGCCACAGATCCAAGATTCACAGAGGACATGAGATCTGCGCACTAAGCACCAGATCCTCCTTCCCAAAACTAGGTCACGACACTAAGCCAATCTTATTTATCAAGAACAGGGCCTTACATACACAATATGTTCCACAAAGAAACCCAAAAATACTTTCACTTGTCCTTGCAAGCTCTCTTCCTCTTCTCCTCTTCTACCATATATTCATATCTATTTATACTTTTACATTTCCTTAAAAAAAGGCCTAAACATGGGTAAACCCATGGGTCCACATCCCATAACCCATTACAAAAACCCTAGTGAACCCCTTGCTGGGTCCACTTAGCCCATAAAACAAGTGAGATCCGTGATCTCAGCTCCACCATGATGCTCCATATTCGATTCTCATGTCGAAGTCCAAAATATGGTCCAAACCTGACAAGGGTTTCCTCAAAACTTGGTCGAGGGCCAATAGGCCCCCAACACTCACCTGTGACTCATCTCGAGTCACTTAGATCTGGGTAGTGTCTCTTTGAAGGCCTCAAGCTTCACTCGATTTGTTTCACCTAATCCTCCTATTTAGCGAGATCCTATATTTTTTTGTGCGGTAACAGGCCCTTCTAGGCGTTGTTCCACTATCACAACCACTTGGTCCAGTTGCGATCCTTGTCCTTCAATTTCTTCAAACACCTTGTAGGCCTTATCCTACATAGGTTGCAACTTCTGCATGACTTCCATTACTCTACCCTGGATGGCGGTAATATATTATTGTACCGCATGTTGTTATTTTGACATTTTCATTCTCCCAATTGCAGTGAGTAGCTTCAACTGCGCTTGTACTGACAGTGCTACTGTTGAGCCTCCAGGGACTATGCTTCTATTTTCCTTAGCTCTGGATCTTTTATGTGGCATTCATAAGTGTGTGTGCTTCTCTCGCTCAACTTTTTACATTTTGAGGTGAGGGATCTGATCCTTCCAACTATGTTCTTAGCGGCTTCCTCCCTCTGATTGTGCACCTCCCACAGAGTGATTGGTACTGCTTGGATCTCCAAATCTGTTATCCTCACTTGAAGCTGTTGGATGGCCTCGGTGAACTTTGCCACCTCAATCTCAATTGATTCTTGTTCCTCCTGTGACAAGCTTGGCATAGAGAAAAGTGTTTTATTCACAGCTTCTTTGACCACAGTCTTCTCTGCGAGAAGCTGGTCCTTTTCTCTCTGTATCTTCTCTTTTTCCTCCTCCAACATCACTCGAAACTCATATTTCTCATTTTCATAGGAAGTTACGCAGTACCATGCAACTCGTAGTTGCTCTAAGACTTCCTCTTTATCTTTCTTCAGGGCTTCTATATCCTTCTACTTTTATTCTTGGAATTTCTGAATTCGAGCCTCTGTCGCATCTGCAAGTATTATTAATTGGGAGGCTCCATCCCCCAATTTTGCAAACTATGACGAAGAAGGCACAATGGGTACTCTGAGGCTCAAATGAATGGCTTTTTGTATTTCCTTTAGTTTCTTCTTGACCCTTTCATACAACTCCTCCTAATTCGCTCCACATCTCTGCAGTATATCCTCTAAAGCATCCTCCATGGCTCCACGGACTAGACTGATATCATCTTATGTGAGTGTGGCCTCCATCTGGGGCTTACTAGCATGCGTCTTCTTTCTTGTTGAACATTTCTTCGGTGAAATATTCCTCTTCTACGGTGTTTCAATAGGGGGATATTTCGGTGGTGTTACAGCTTCGCCTTATTCTTGATTTTTTACTTCATTCCCTCCTCCTTTTCCATTTGTGTCGTCTCCTCCTCCTAGAGATTCAGATCCATTTCCTTCAGAGGAGCTATCTTCCTCATTGGTCTCTATATTATGGAATCACTCCTTTTTATTTTTCTTCTTCACACTGGACTATCCAGCATGCTTGACCCGGGTGACCAAGGGACTTCCTATGATGTCGGGGTCGAAGAGTTTTACATCATCGACTGGTACAAGGAACTCCTCCGGCCACTCCTTCATGATCTGCACCATGTCATCGTCTGTTAGCTTATAATATGATTGTAACTCTTCCTTGATATCATATATGCGTGTAGTGATATATATAAAATGATGATATGCACGGAACTTCGCAAAAGGTCGGTACTGGTGCAAGGTGTGTGGTGTCATGCGTGGAAAGGCTTCAATGTAAACCTTCAATTCTGATAATAGGCATGGAACATAATGTTCGATTGCCATTGATTTGACATATCGTTGGTGTACCACAAGGTAGAGAACCTAGCGGCCAACGACTCTGATGGTTCGATCTTCGGGAAAGTGGCTCCTTCAGGCATTTTCCAAGCGACAAATTCAATCAACACGAGCAACCAACTGAAGCGTAACTCATATTGTTACAAGGGAAAAACTCTCTATGGCCAAGGGTAAACCACAACAAACAGATGTGACTGCAGAAATCAACTCAATTCCAACATATGTTATATAGACTAATGTGCAATACAAGAAAGAGGCCTACCTCGATCCAATGTTTGATGATGTTCCACCATTGAGAACTTTGACCCAAAGATTTATACCTGCAAGAAGTTCTTAACAAACAAGCGAAGAAAGTATATAGTGATGATATAAAATGAGTTAGCACATAAGATAACATAATCCATTAATAGACATTGCAAACATGACCATGGATAATAATAATATATTTGCAAGATACCAATAGGACGGTGTTGGCATCCCTAAGTAATTTTTGCCTTGTAAAGTGACAAATGACAATTGTTGTAGCTTACAGCACCTCCTTCTGTAAATATTTCTATTTGAAGGTGACTTGTGGGTTGTAAAAATATGTTTTGATTGTTTCTATTTATTTTATTTTTCGTTTTCATACTTCATTCATGACTGAAATCATGAATGAAGCATTAAAAGTTATAATCGTATTGCAATTGTATCTAAGGCTTGGTTTTTGGAAGGGTCATTGTGCTTTCAACTCTTTGAATGAATGTTGTTTTGTTTTGGAGCTTATAACATATCGATGAAACATGTATTTTGAGTTGCTCTTAGACTGTAAGCCTATATTTTTAGAGCCTGTATATACCACATATTGATTGGAAAAAGGACAATAGGATTGTTTCATTTAAAACTCTTGGTAAATCGATTTTTATTTAAGTGTTCGATATGCTTTGGCTTGTAGAACACACCTTCTCCTAACCTGAGCAAATAGAATTCACCCTTTACATTTGATGAGGTTTAATGAGAACCCAATCGTACCATGTACCTTGTTTGTAGTGGCAGTTTCAATCGACAGGTCCCTCATTGCAAGCTAGCATCTCGATTTACGCTCTGTACTCAGATCATTTATTTCTTGAAACACCCATTTTTATTGATTGAAACCTCCATTGCTTATCTTATGTTTTCCCTGTGTGTTCCTAATTTTGTTTCCATTGTTTTAGCTCAGGCTTACCTCCTACCACTACCATCTAAACCCACAGGTAGTTCTATTCGCTCTTGTTACAGTCTGTTCAATCCCATTTTTTCTTGCCAGAGACACGATTTTGCGGGAGAGATTCTAATAAAACTGTTACGCATTAGACAAAACCATTTAAAACCTAGAACAAAAATGGGTCCTTTTACCTTCAATGCGGGTAGTTTCCCTAGAAATTGGATCATTTCAGATATATGCCTTGACCTTTGGAGGTAAATTTCACAGAATTCATGTTTCGGTTAAGACAGGTGTTTTGTTTTATTTTATTTTGTTATAGACATTCCTACAGTGTTGGATAAACCTCTGATAGAGAAGCATCCTTTTTCCTCAATTCACAAGCCATACCCTTTGAAGGAAAACCCTCTTCATGAGGCAATACTCGAGCATTTTTACCTAGGAAACAAGATGTTAGTTCTGAGATTTCAGAATTTTTTGTGCATGAATCAATTTGTCTTCCCTGATCTTAACATAAAATCCCCAGTGGAAACCCTTCCAAAAAGTCAACAATTCGACTATGTGGATAACCTTCCACCATGCCTGAGAGGTAATAACACAAATTTCCTAGGGATCAAACTCATTCAAAAACCCACGGTGGACAGTGGAAGCATTCTGATGCACAGTCATATGTTTCCTCAACCAACTATTCTAGATCCACGGTGTGAGGAGTGTTTTCTTTAGATAGAAAAGTATTACACAGAGGTCCCCTTCCTTCAAGCGGAGATCAAGACTCTTACATATCAAATTGACCTATTAACAAGTGAAATCCACATAATCAAGATCAGTGCACAAAGGCAAGGAAAACGCTTGAAAAGAACTGGAAATGACATAATAAAAAATGTTGAGTGTCAAAGCAATGATTAACTCTGAGGTTTTATGAGCCGAATTTAGCATTCAGTTGAAAGGTAAATATTTGTTGTTTTTTTATTGTTTTCTTTTTTATTAATATAGATTGAATTAGTTTTCTGTTGTTTAAAATAAGACTAGCTACATAATCAACAGATTCTATAGCCAGTCTATTCTCATTCGAAATTTGGAAAATATTGGTTAAATTAATAACTAAATTTCTTTATTTCGTTTTTCCTTTCAGGATATTGTGCAGTTTGTGGTGATCTCAAGAGATGGAGTATTTCTGGGATTAGTTAATTATCCATTCCTTTTGGCTCATTTTATAAAACAAAAACAAACTTTTTTATAATTTTGGGAGATGCAATTTGATATGGAGTGGTTTTATTACCCTCTATTTTTGTAACTAGTAAATCAATTTGGGATTTGATCCTATCCTGGAAGACAGGATGCTTAGTTTTCTTGAAATATTTAAATACGAAATATTTTTGTAATGAAATCATCTAAGCCCGGGGCAGAAGAAGGATGATTAATTGACAGACTTTAATGGAACAAAAATGCACATTTCGGCTTTAGCTTCTTGTCGATTGTGTCTTCATTTAAGTTTTGTTTATCCTAATATGATAATAGGTTTTGATAGCTTTAGTATTCATGATTTATTATGTTTTGGGATAATTCCTTTATAAATGTTGTCCATAAGTGATGCTTTAGATATTAAACAGAGTGATCTTTTGTTCAGCTAAAATGACATGATTTCTATTTAATTTTTAGTTGAATGGTTAAATGCAACGTTGTTACAATTATATTTATCTCAATGTAATTGCTTGCAATCATAAGATCACAACAACCATTTGTATCATTCATTCTGTTATTAAAACTTAACCACCAACACATTGTTCTGCATTTATTTAGAACAGTTTTAAGGTTCATTGCAGGTTTCCCTCTTGGACAAGGTGGTTGAATGTTCTCTAATCGTACAGATGTTTGGATGAATATCGATTAACTCACTAACATGTTATCTCATTTATGTTTTTCTATCATTTATTCATCACTGAAACTCGAATATATGGTCTGGATTTTGACTATCCACATATTTCTGTTTCACAGTCTTTGACATTAATTTAGTTTTATAAAGAAAAAACCAATAATATTTTTTATGTTCTTTCTTTATCTGCTTCTTCAAAGCAATCATTTTTCACATTGAGTTTTGTAAGTTTAGATTAAAACTTGTAGTGTGTATATCATGTACATAAAAAGGATAACTAGATCTGTTATTTAAATATACCTACAATAATTACGTCTTACGTATGTACATATATATATATATATAGTAATTAGTAATTAGTTAGTTACTTCATTTATTTATTTTATTTTTGTTTCTTTAGGACTCTTAAATTAGCTAACAGAGCCATTAAACTCGTTAGAACAAGTTACACCAAAAGGCTTGGTTTATTTAGTCAAACCCAGACTGAAATCGTTCTTCCAGTTGACGGAAAGTCAATTTCGCCCGTCAAAAAATGGCGCTAGAAGGAGGGACAAACTGACAAGATGGCCTTGTAGGAGATTTTATTTCGAATGTATTCAATTTCCCCATGGCTCCCCAAATCACTGTCTTAGAACATGCTTTCCACTTCTCACTACTAGTTATTCCCAACAAGACAACTAATCTCTTTTTAGAACTCACCGTCAATGGTGAAGGGAACACATCTACAGTAGACCATATTTCTAAATTTCTTTATAAATGTTTAAGACATAATATCATTGATCCTAATGTTACATGCAGATTATTCTCTCTCACTTTCCGAGATGGGGTTAAATGTTGGTTTGAATCTTTTCCAGCTAATTCGATTCATTCTTTGTTTGAGTTTGTAATTGAGTTTTTATCAGACTTTAACAATTATGATTATGATGAATTAAGTTACTTAAGGAAAGAAAATGGTGAATCATTCGATGATTTTTCAATTAGGTTCATTCATGTTTGTACTAGGTTCCCTTTGAAAGAAATGTCACTTATTAATGAGTTTTTT
>JZKD02S0146272.1:0-23685 GCA_000966675.3 Picea glauca
AGATTTCATTGGAAAATTTGCATTTAGAAGCATACAATTTCTTTGAAATTCAAGACTAGTACTTAGCAGTGTTTTTATATATGCTTATTTTTATATGCAAAGTCGTAATACCATCAGTTTCATGACCACACCTCTTGAGTAAGCATAAGCCATTAAAATTAAAGTTGATTAATTAAAATTAATTAGAAACAATTTTAATTTTCAGGGTACACAAACAAGTATAGGACAAGTGGGAAGAGATCTCTTCCCACTGCTGTATCTATCTCTTCATGATCCCTTTCCCTCCATTCAATCACCATATTGCAAAGGAGAAACCATTTTTTGAGTTAAAACCTTTCAAAAATGTTGTTTACAAACTTGTATGTGATCTAACGTAGTAACAATCACGTATAGGGCTGCATATACGCATGTATGCTTCTCTTTGCTTGCGTATATGGAGTCGTATATGCGACTCGATGAACTGTCACCCATGTATATCCTAGTTTCCATGTTACGCCCTCTAATACTCAAAAGATGGGGCCTAAAATTGAAATTTAAACCATTGAAATTGAAGAAGAGGGGATGGACACTTACTTGGTCCAAACAGTTGTTGATTTCATTGATTGTAGCGACCACAATCGACACTTGAAGATCATGGGGAAAAGGCCTAAAATGCACTATGTGGGTGAACAAACTCAAATTGTATGGTAAAATGGTTTATTTACTATTAGTAGAAAGTTTTTACCCACTTCCTATATTTTGTTTTCTCTTTTTTGACCTTATGGACTAATAACGCAGTGGAAAGTCTTGGTTTTTGGTTGTTTTGTCCAGGATTTTTTATGGTTTCCAACGTCATACCGCATGTTCACGCATTCAGAAAGTATATTATTTCACTGGTATATAGGATTGGTTTTCACTCCATTTTGCATTCTTGCATCATCCTATGACTGTGATCCATACACCCTAGGAACGAACCCATTTATTAACGACATAGAACCTTCTTACTGCTACTAGAAGTGTCATTATTAAGTGGTAGAGACTTATGAAACATGGGTTCCCTACTTACAACCTTTGTGCCATTTGGTGCCCATGAATAATTTATTCCATATGACTGAGAGTTCCTTATAGTACCAATATGACTTTGTGTTCGAACCCCATATTCTTACTCAAAAGAATTATGACCATTACCTATGGGACTCCCCCTCTAAGTCTTGGTTAAGATCTTTTCTGACTCCCAAAACAAATGAAAATATTGTCGAGTGAACTCGTCTCTTTCAAAATCGTTAAATGGATGTGAAGGACATCTATTTGGTATAAGTTTAACCCTTTTCTGGACCAGGTAGACTACTTAAGAAAAATGAATACTCTAGTCACCATTGGCTACAAGAGTTCTCCTGGGTATTATTTTATACTTTTTCAGGCCTAGGGGACTAAATCTACGAAAAAAGGACATTGTTTGGAGTTAATTCGTAATTTCATTCCATCATCCTACTTGCAGTATTGAGCCTATTGTTGGTTCCCACTTTCTCGTTATAAGCCTCTTACCTCAGTAATTTGCATCACTAGCCAAGCAGAGCCTTCTATATATCCTTTGCAGCTTGACACCCTATACCCTAACAGGAAACATCCCCCAAGTGTCCATGCCCTGCATGCACTTCCTTGCATCGAGCATAGGTATGTTCCACTGCTTGGAGCTAGTTTCTTACTCGTGACACTCATTTCCTCTCCTGTATCATAGCATTTCTTTGCCTATGAAAAAACAAAATAATATAGGTAGGAAAATAATATTATCTCATATCGATAGCATTCATATCGCCTTTGAATAGACCACAAACTTTTGAGTCCACTTTCATCCAAATTTTTGGTTTAGAATGACCTTAGGAAGTTGAGCCTGTTACTTAGAGTTTACTCCTTTGACTAGTTATTCTTCCAGTCCCTATGGATATTTTTTTTATGCCTCGTGCATCATAAAGTTTTATCATCAAGTCTATGCTTTCTGAGTTATATGTATGTCTCATGCTCTTGTTCAAAGGAATTTTATCAGCCTGTGTTGGCCATTTCTCAGAACTCTTGACTTTGTATGTAGGCCATATCCTCAATGTATCTCAGAGTCACATGAAGTTGTAGTCCTACCATGCAACCTGGTCCTACTTTCATTATGGGTAGGTAACCTTGAACTCATCAGTTGACATCTCCTCATTGGTCACTGACTGGGGGGTTTCCCTTGTGTTCGATGGCAATAAATATATTCACAGATTGGTATTCGTGTAGTGTCTTGGATTCCATTATACTTATTGGTGGTTTCTTATACTTTATGGGAAGTTTTCCTTATTGGATGTTATTCAGAGGGTCTCTTTCATGCACTACTTGCATCTGGTGCATGCGCGGGACACACATGGTCGCTGGTTTGTGAACATCCTATTCATTCAACCTCCTCCTAATAATCAAGCTATTTCTTTGTCCCTCATTTTGAATGATGAGAGATGCCTTAATTCTCTCCTTTCAGCAGGTCTCCTTGCATCGAATTCAACTCATCTATTATGGAAATGAGACCTAGAGTCCTATGAGTACCTAGAGGCTTGCAGTCATCAGTGGCAGGTTCTCCCACCATCAATATTTGAGAATACATCAATGCTTCTTGATCGATGGATTCTTCAAGTGTTAGACCTCAACACCTTTATTCACAAATATAGAATGTACTTGGTTCCTTGATACCTACTTTCATTATATGTAGGTTTTCTCACATTTGTTAACGATATACCTTAATGATCGATAATCAAACGAAGTCCCATTGTCTTTGACCTCAACTCCTCTATTAAAATGATGTAGACTTGAACCTTTAGTGGATAGTGTAGAATACCTCCAACTTATAGTAGCATCATCCCTCATATGTTGTTATCTTTCATTGGACCAGTACCTATATGAATTCAGTTATCATGGGAGATCAAATTGTACTCCATTATATACAGATATATTCAGATTGATTTTTGAGATTGGATTCCACTGTTCCTTGTTCATGACTATGACAGCCTATGGAATATGTCTAGTTTTTATTTCCTATTCATGGCCATGAACAACTATTTGATATATTTCCACATGAATCTACAATGTAATTCAGATTGACATCCATGTGTACAAAGTCGTTATGGATTGTAATATTCTCATGAGCAACTAGTACTTCCAACTGAGTCTTTATTACTCCACTTCTGGGAATAATAATGTATATTGATCATCGCAGATACTCCTCTAACCTCACACATTAGCGGGAATATGTTACAACAACTTTTTCCTCACTCCATGCAACTCTCTTGGATGACCTTACCTTTCCCTATGCAAACTTGAAGTTCCATTTTTGTGCTTTCCAGAGCCCAAAAAGAATATTTTTCCACATATGCACACCCTATCAGTTATACAAAAAGTGCATACGTAGGTTGTTCCACTACAACGTGCGTACTTCAGATTTGATGCTCAAAATTAAAAATTATGTCGAGCTTCCATGAAATGTCACGAGATCCATGATCCTTGACCTTCCATATACTGGAAAAGCTCCGACTCATCCCTTTAGTTCCATTTGAAGGCTATAAATTAAGACATATCCAATCCTTAAGGGGATTCAACAATTCAACTTTGAGAGAAAAGAAACTCTAGGGAAATTTCACTTCATATTGAGTCTACATCCATTTTTCCTTGAAAGTATGAACTCCTTGTTCAACCCCCAAGATCTTCCTTATTTGTGATGGAGAACCCCATAAACTCCTTTATAAGATCTTTCCTTTGGTAGAGTATTGAAGGGGTTGAGGCTCAGATGGAGGGACTTAGTTTCTCGGTTCTGATATGTATCATTACAGAAGTTTGTCACCTATGTACTTATGTTGATTATTTTAATAGAAATACTATTTTATTGTCCAATTGATATCTTGCAAATATTTGAATTATTATTCCATGGGAATATTTGTCATGTATGTCAGTGGATTATGCTAATCTATATGCTAACATTATATATTATCACCATATGCTTGCATATATTGGTCGTTGAGGACAAGTATAAAGCTTTGGGTTGCGTGCTCAATGGTGGTCTTCATCGACCATCTGGATAAGGTAGGCTCTTAGCCTTGTCATGTTAGAATTTCTTTTATATAGCATACTTGGGATCGATATTTAGCATACTTGATATTAGAATTGATTTCTATGTGTCATTCCATATGTTGTAGTTTACCCCTTTCCATAAAGAGATTTTCCTCATAACAGGGGGAGAATATATGGAGGTCAAGTGCATCCATATATATGTAAATAGTTTCCATCTCATTCTAGATACCAATCAATTATGTGTTCATTTTCCATTAAATAGTCATCCCAAAAGCTTGGGTAGGGCTTGTTGAGCACAAGTTTGTAGAGTGGGGCTAGGAATACTCGACACAACTACAGATAATGCTTCGAGTACTTTTACTTATAGAGCATATGATAATGGATAGGTTGTGTTGGAACAAATGTGTGCCACGTCTCAAAAAGATATGGAAACTCATTCATGGAGTAAACTACATACCACAAGAATGTAACCATATGAAACTATGGAGATTAATCTTCAAGGGCCTCAAGCACTTGATGGAAGCATTGGTCTTGATGGAAGTATAAGTGATGATGTAATGTATGAGAGGACTCACTTTATTGTTTCCATGCAAAATGAAAAATTGTTCCATTTTATTTTGACAAGATTGTAAGATGAAATTGTACATCATGAGATTTCATTTCAATTGAACCTCAAAATAGCAAGAAAACCCCAGACAATGAATTTGAATTTAAGAAATTCCAAGTAACACTTCATCTAAATATAAACATGTATCCTCACTAAAGCAAGCATGCAAACATACAACCCATCTATAACCACTATATTTAGTATTTTTCATTGAGGAAAGTGATTTCTCTAATGAGAAGGTAAATTATTATGTCATCAAAGTTGAGGTATGCAGTGATGTTGCAGTGATCACATCTTGTCCTAAAGATGACACTAATGACAACCTTTCTAGTTTTGGTTGTCTATTAGTGGATTTTTCCCTAATATCTGCAGAAGGGTTGAGGGAGGACCAGGTTCCAAAGATAATATTTTAGGATAGAATATAGAGTGGTTGGACCCTCATTTCAATAATTCAAGGGAAACAATTGATTGGCATATGATATTCTGCTAGTTTACCAAAATTCCTTGTGTTTTTTTTTACTCGGGTGCCAGTATATGTTTCCTTCATGCTAGAGTTTCTATCTTATTCATGGAAGGAGGTTAGCTTTATCTTGTAGAACAATATGTTTATAAACATTGAAAATGGTAACTATTATGCAATAGTACGTAATTTCTTACATTATACATATTTAAAAAAAAACAATTTAAAAAATAAAGAAAAAAAATGTATTGTTTGTTGCATTTCAGTTTTGTCTTAAGCTCTTATTTTTCTGTTTTTTGTTTTATCTCTCCTTTAATGTTGATTGTATTTGGGTAGGATTCATTCTCTTTCTTGATTTACATTTTTCTTGATTTCTTGAACCTCTTTTTTGGTGTTTCCTCAGCCCAATGAAGCCTCAAATGATGGGAAATCTACTTAAAAAACACCTACAATAGGCTCTACGTGTATATCACTTACATGGCTACTATTAGTTAGGTTTTGTGACAAACTTGTGCCATGGAAACAAATTGAAAATATGTTGAGAACTTCATAATGTCCCACTAAGTTTTGATTCTTGTAGAAGTGATGTTTGGTTTCCCAATTCTTCTTTATCTTTCCCTTTTCTTTGCCACACGGTATAACTTTGGCCATCATTTTTTCATTTTTTTCCCTTTTCAAACATGAACAACCTAAATAATTCTAAAACCAAGGTGTTGAGTCTTGGGAGAATAATGACTATGGAGTCACTAGTTGCTGACCCATTTTGTGGTCAACTTAAATTCGATCACAAATCATTATGATTAGCCTTATGCCCAATGCCAAGTTTAAAAGACAATCACCTTAACCAAGGCATTGTTTAAAATTGTCAAATCAATGTTCTTCAAAAATGCTGCTATAAGGTCCATCTCCTAGTGTGCAGTAAGTGGATGATGATGTTGATGATATCATTACAGTGTTACCTATATAGATGTGATGTTTATGCTTCCATTTTTCTCTGTTTGATATAGTTCAATGTTGATATGGTTTGATGATGATATGGTTGACATCTCATGACTATATTCATGTTTATTTGCAAAGGTGTTGATGGTTCGAGTTGTTATAGGTCCACAACAATAAACACATGCAAGTCTGCAAAGACTATTAATGATATGATCGTTTATTATGTTTATTTTGATTGGTTAGATTTCGTTCCATACTTCGAAACAAGATAAACTTAGGATCCGTTTCAATATTTATTGAATTTGTTGTAGATACTTCATCCATCTCATATTGTGTTCAAAATCCACTTGCTTATGATACTCAAAATGAAATTGTTGTCAATAGAAGCATTCATTCAATTCACAACATCATTTGATTGACTTATGCTCAACAAAACAAATCCTTATCTTAAATTACCAACAACCCATTTACAATTAATTCTCTAGAAACTGTTAGCAAGGTGAATACATTAGAGATTTATAAGTTTCCAATATAAAGTGCCAAATGCTTCATATCACAGATAGAACAACAATATCATTATATACTGGTGATGAATCATTTCCTTACTATCTTAAACCAACGATATATAAAATTTGTTATGTAACTAGGTTTCAGATCCACAAGAAACCGTGAGTGCTTATGCACAGAGATAAGAGTATGCACCAAAAAATATGCCCAGAATTCAAATAAATTGTGCAATCATTACATGAATTAAGAATCAAATATGCTGAGTGTGAATTGCTTCAAAATTGTAGCATTAATGTATGGCGTTGTTTGAACATCAAATAGCACAATTATTGGGATCCTTCAAACCATGAAAACTTTTAAGTATCCAAAATACAGAATTCAGATGCCTTGGACTGTTATCATCACTTAGGTGACACAAAAAATGCATAAGATAATACCAATGAATTACAAGAATCGAAATCCCAAAATTACTTCAATGCATAGGGTTACAATCATTTAGAAACCAAAATAGGATCAAATGTTAAATTAATTGTGCAAGTGATGAGTAAATTTAACCCCTTAAAATCTTAAAAGAGTTCATCATAAGCATGAAAATGGCATTCCAAAATTTATTGAGGTAAAGTGTTAGGAAAATCCGGAAATGAGAGTTAAAGGAACTAAATCGTTGGGCTTTGGACCAAATCGTTCCACATATGCTAGTATCAACCTGATATGTGAAATAGTTGAGAGCATAAAAGTGTTAAAACTTAACCCAAGTCATCAATTCCCTATCATGTGATCTAAAATATTAAATCTTAGAGGTTTATTGCATGCACTCAGATTTCTTCAGTGAAAAATACCTTTCATGTGTAAGTTAAAGGAATAATGAAAATTGATGTAATCCATGCATAAATGGAACATAAACAGATCAACTAGCTCAAAAAACCATAGAAAAAAGAGGTCGACCTAAAATGTGAACTCAAGTCAATGCAAATTTCAGCAATGGTTAGCTAAAAAACAACTTGAGTAATGAAAGCTAATTCTAAATAAGAAACTTGGATACCCTAACTTGCTTTGAATAAAAAACAAATGAAAAAAATAAATAAAAGATGGTTAGAAATTGCATATGGAAGTTATACTTACCATTGGGATATGGGGTCTTGAAACCTTTGAAAATGTGTGTGTTAGCAAATTTGTTGAAGCCTCCAACATCCAATATCCGGCTAGAGATGATAAAACTATACACTGAAAGGGAGGTTATGACTTACTTGCAAACAAAGTTAGCATACAAATAGAAAAATATGAAAATGCCTACTAATGCATAATGCTTACTCTACATTGAAAAGTCTAGATAGTTGATAGCATAAGATCGTTGCATGCTTATGGTTATTAAAAAGACCCAAGACAAGACTCATCATCCAAGGCTCGTAAGGCCAATACAAGAGGAATTCATTAAATTTATGTATGTGTTGAATATATTTCTTTTCAAAATTATATATATATGTGTAGTTTCAAATTGCAAATTTCTTGGAAAATTCTTAACATTGTCATTTGTTGAATGGGAAAGTACTTTGAATACACTTCATGCATTGGGTAAATGTATGGTCGAGTTTTTTCTTTGTTTTCAAGTTATATTTTCATTGATGGAATAAGTTCACTCCATTGCATGCCATCCACCAAACTTAACTTTGGAAGTTATGGAATAAGTTTGTATGGTTTTGTGTGAATTCATCTTGACCCTTAGTTCAGATCAAAGGGTGGATATTTTCCATACCAACCTCATAGTTAGTTAAGATCAATTTGGTCTAATATGTTGTTAGGTAAAAGTTTGTTTCTTAGTGTGTTTCTTTATTATGCATTAGTATGCTTTTGTAGTTAGGAAATTCGACGGTCACAATATGTTCCTGACATAGAGTGATCTGATGGAGAATATTCTTCTCGATCTTAACGGATACATTGATCTATGGCTTACCAAATTATTGGTCCATGATCTCTATTTAAAGAGCTTGAATGGTCATTTTTCGATGATCGATTATGAGAAACTCTTTTGTAAATCTCTCTGTAATATTTTTCTTTTGCATTAATAAATTCCTCTAAGTGGCCACATTGGCTGGGGCCATGGATGTTTCCCGGTAGGGGTTTTACCACATCAAAACATCAGTGTGTTGATATTTGATATGGTTGTGTGAGTGGTTACTTAAGGTGTTGGTCCTCTGTTGGAATACATGTGTTTTCAAACATGGTATCAAAGCGCATTTGAAGGCACACTCTCATTCTAGATCAAGATCGTAAAGTCGTGTTGCCTCATCTCCTGTTTCTTCCATTTTTCATACATTTCTAGGCTGAGAGGATTGTTCCATTGTGTATGTAGCATTCATTTTAGTTTGGAAGAATTTTCATTTCACTTGAAAAGGTTTTTGTTTTCCCAAGATATTTCCATTTCAATCAAATCCAAAGGCATAAAGCCCAAATACGCCCTTATAAATTTTTGCAGAGATAATATGTCGGTTTTCTGTTTTTTATTCCGTTGTCGCTAATATTCTCAATTTATGTAATCTCTTTTCCCTTCTCCCCTTGCAATCTTGAAAAATAAAAAAACATAGAGGAAAGAGTTTTCTCATCTGCGTATGCTCTTTGTGGTGCACTTTATGTGATCTCGGTAAATTAGAAACAGAGGGAAAATTTTCATTTTTGGGGTAAGCTAACTGAGATCTAACCCATGTTGTCGTCGTTAAGAAAAAAAAAATATCTTGTGCGAAAATGTTCTTTTATGGGCATGCTCACCAAGACCATCTTTCACAACAACACCCCCAATCCTCCTTCTAAACAATAAAATATGTTTTGCACTAACTCACTTGGTTAAAAGTTGTTTTATTAAGTAAGAGGTCTTGATTTCAAGTCTCTTTTTTGTTACTTTTTTTTTACATCCATGCATTCATTGTAAAGTGTATTTCACTTAAATTATAAAAGTAAAATTCATAAAGTAACCTTATTGTAAGAGTGATCCCACTTATTCTAAATTGGGTCACCTCATAAGAAACTTATTTATAAAAGTGAGGCTATTAGGAGGGGTATCACTACATCGACCAACTTCTACTTTCCATGTGTCTCTATGGATCGTTTATGCATTTTTTTTAAAATGGCACAACTTTCACATTTGAAGTCCATTTTCAATGCTAATGTTTTTGAAACAACCTATTTTTTCGAGATCTTTCCATCGAGACCATCAATTTCAGTATTTAAATTCATATTCTCTACATATTAATATGGGTTATCCCAATGATCATTTTCTTACCAGCACCAACTACTTCCAATGGAAATCTCATATGGCGGATTTATTAAGAAGAAAATGACTATATCAGATTACCTTGGGAAAAGAAGAAGAACCCATTGATGATGAAAAGTTTGAAAAATGTATTAATAGGAATGACGAAGCCGATGGACTAATCAGAATGTCCATCTCTCCTAATTTAAGGTTTTACCTTCAAGGACTTGATGCCCTCAATAAAGTTTGGGAAAATCTTGAAGCAGTGCTTGGTAAAAACAATATTATTGAAGCTCACTAGTTGGAAAATCAGTTAATGACTTTTAGTCCAAATGATTTTCCTTGCATTGAAGATTACTTGTCTAAGTTAAAAAAACTTAGACTTTTGTGTATAGAATGTGAACTGGATCTATCATAACATTGATGCATATATGTTATTATTTCTAAGATTGGTAGAGGATATTCTATTTTTGGATATACCTTTTATGCCATGAGAGAAGCTCTAGGGACTCCTTATAGAAATCCCTCTTCCGAGTTCTTTTGTGATGCTCTAATTTGAGAGTAAGATAAGATTTTGTAACTTGGATTGATTCACAATGTAGGAACTTCCAACAAATCCTTAGTATTCCAATAGAAAGAAAAATACAAGAATCCCAAGAAGCAACATCCTCGCCACAACAAGAAGCAAAAAAAAGGTCCCAAACCCTCTCAGCCAGCTTCCGCTCCTAATGGTGACAAAGGAGAGAAATCTAAAAATAAGAATATTGACAGACAGTGCAACGTTTTTGGGAAATATGGTCATGATGAGTCCAAATGTTTTAAGAATATGGTAGCTTTAGAAGTACCAATGAAGAATCACAACATCAATATTGATTCTACTTCTTCTTCTTCTTCTCATGGACATGCACTTTCTACTTTTGGTTTCTCCTTCAATGCAACTTCTACGTCTTCTTAATATGTGTGGCTTATTGATTCTATATCATCTTATCATATGGATAAGGATAAGCCATATTTTCCTCTCTAAATGAATTTAACACCAAGAAAAAATTTGTTGCTGATGATATATCTCTTAGTGTTGTAGGGTCTAGAACAATTCAGGTAGATAATGGTCATTTTAATAATCTATTATGTGTTCAATGTCTTTCCTGCAACATTCTATCAGTATATCAAATCACTCATTCATGTGAAGGTAAAATTGTAGAGTTTTCACCTCACCAAGTTTTAATCAAGGATCTAAAACATCCTCAACATGTTCTTGCAACTAGAATTGTTGATGATATTACCAGGTTGTACATGTTTGAAAACTTTGGGTCATCATATTTTCCATCAGTTTTTGTTTCTCACAACGATGACTTGAGCAAACTTCGGCATGAGCGGTTTGGTCATCTAAAATATCGTTCATTGCAACAACTATGTAATCGATAGATGGTGAATGATATTCCTCTTATTTCGTGCAGAAATGGTGTTTGTGGTGTTTGTATTCTCAACAAACATAATTAGGATATTTTTGAAAAACGTGCCTCTTGGCATGCCTCGACCCTTTTGTATCTTGTTCACAGTGACTTGTGTTGTCCACTTTCTTCTCCTTCCTTTTCTGGGTGTAATTATTTATTAACCTTCATTTATGAATTTTCTAGACGCACATGGGTTTACTTCTTAAAACTAATGAGTGAAGTTTTGCACAAATTTTTGGCCTACAAGGCCCTTGTAGAAAACAAATTTGAACATCAACTTCAAAGGTTAAGAAAAGGTAATGGAGGAGAATATGTGAACAATAGTTTACAAGTTACTACACTGCACAGGGAATCCAAATGAGACACATTTCTCCATATACACCACAACAAAATGGTGTTGCTAAGAGAAAGAACCACACTTTAAAATAAATTGATAATTGTATGTGTTAGTCCTTAATTTTGTTAATGATTGTTGAACTACTCTTTTCCCTTCCCTACCCTTTCCTAACATCATTTTTTACTTTGATTTTTTTCTTCTATACTCTTTAAGTGTGCTTTCATTATCCTTTCTAAGCATTTCATGCCATGTATTAGTGTGATAAAAGTTAGAATAAGAGAATTAGAATCTTTTTGATCAAGATGCAAGTCATTTTTCCCATTTTAAATTTGAAATTATGAAAAGGGAAAAGGCACTACAAGAATATTGTTATTCTTGTAGTGTTAGAAGTAATCATTAATTCAAATGTGTCAACTCCCAAATATTGTGTCAGCAGTTGTTCGAGATCATTGCCTAAAATCCAATACCATTTATGATTATGATTGGCTCGTGTTTTCAGTTTTGATAGTCATTCAAAGGAATTGGGTGTGTACTCGATAAGCTCACATCAAATTGTAGGTTTTTCTCCATGATTTATAACATATGACACATGATTCAATTCATTTTATCTATGTATTAGATTATACATGTTTTGTAGGTAACAATTTTCCCACGGCATTTATAATTCCATAAGTCCCAAAATTAATACTAATCGGAACCCTAAGCACTCACAGATTTACAAGGATTAAAATCAATATCATGGCTCCTAAGAAAATTGGACAAATCACTAGTTTAGAGCCAAAGGGGGTGGAATTGTTTGAATTTTATCCTGAAGTGAAGAAAAAGTTCAAGAATTCAAGGTGGTGTGATTTTTGTACCACATTTCAGGGTCACCATGATTTATCTCCATGTTTTTCACACAAAATTTCGATGGGTACAAGAAAACAATTGGTAATGTGTTGATAAGTGTTAATGAGTATTCTATTGCAGCTGCATATAAATTATCTTTATATGGATAGAGGTGGTGGAAAAAGGATAAGCTGCCTGTTGATTTAACTAATCATTTTCTTGTTCCAAAACATAAAAACCCTAACTAGAGCCAGCGAATACCACAAAAATGGTTGAAGGAGAAGGATGGAAAAAGATAGAGCATAGCAGCTGAGAGGAATCAAGTTGGAACCTGAAACAAAAGATCATGTTGAACCTGTAAACAAAATCACTGATAAAAGACATAGAAATATTGAAAAGTGAAAACAAGTTGTGGATTACCAAAGCAGGACAAAAACCATGGAAACTAGTAAACTAAGGCTAAATTCCAAATCCTTATTCAAGCCTTGTTTGAAGAAGGACAATCTNTCAAGTGTTAGACCTCAACACCTTTATTCACAAATATAGAATGTACTTGGTTCCTTGATACCTACTTTCATTATATGTAGGTTTTCTCACATTTGTTAACGATATACCTTAATGATCGATAATCAAACGAAGTCCCATTGTCTTTGACCTCAACTCCTCTATTAAAATGATGTAGACTTGAACCTTTAGTGGATAGTGTAGAATACCTCCAACTTATAGTAGCATCATCCCTCATATGTTGTTATCTTTCATTGGACCAGTACCTATATGAATTCAGTTATCATGGGAGATCAAATTGTACTCCATTATATACAGATATATTCAGATTGATTTTTGAGATTGGATTCCACTGTTCCTTGTTCATGACTATGACAGCCTATGGAATATGTCTAGTTTTTATTTCCTATTCATGGCCATGAACAACTATTTGATATATTTCCACATGAATCTACAATGTAATTCAGATTGACATCCATGTGTACAAAGTCGTTATGGATTGTAATATTCTCATGAGCAACTAGTACTTCCAACTGAGTCTTTATTACTCCACTTCTGGGAATAATAATGTATATTGATCATCGCAGATACTCCTCTAACCTCACACATTAGCGGGAATATGTTACAACAACTTTTTCCTCACTCCATGCAACTCTCTTGGATGACCTTACCTTTCCCTATGCAAACTTGAAGTTCCATTTTTGTGCTTTCCAGAGCCCAAAAAGAATATTTTTCCACATATGCACACCCTATCAGTTATACAAAAAGTGCATACGTAGGTTGTTCCACTACAACGTGCGTACTTCAGATTTGATGCTCAAAATTAAAAATTATGTCGAGCTTCCATGAAATGTCACGAGATCCATGATCCTTGACCTTCCATATACTGGAAAAGCTCCGACTCATCCCTTTAGTTCCATTTGAAGGCTATAAATTAAGACATATCCAATCCTTAAGGGGATTCAACAATTCAACTTTGAGAGAAAAGAAACTCTAGGGAAATTTCACTTCATATTGAGTCTACATCCATTTTTCCTTGAAAGTATGAACTCCTTGTTCAACCCCCAAGATCTTCCTTATTTGTGATGGAGAACCCCATAAACTCCTTTATAAGATCTTTCCTTTGGTAGAGTATTGAAGGGGTTGAGGCTCAGATGGAGGGACTTAGTTTCTCGGTTCTGATATGTATCATTACAGAAGTTTGTCACCTATGTACTTATGTTGATTATTTTAATAGAAATACTATTTTATTGTCCAATTGATATCTTGCAAATATTTGAATTATTATTCCATGGGAATATTTGTCATGTATGTCAGTGGATTATGCTAATCTATATGCTAACATTATATATTATCACCATATGCTTGCATATATTGGTCGTTGAGGACAAGTATAAAGCTTTGGGTTGCGTGCTCAATGGTGGTCTTCATCGACCATCTGGATAAGGTAGGCTCTTAGCCTTGTCATGTTAGAATTTCTTTTATATAGCATACTTGGGATCGATATTTAGCATACTTGATATTAGAATTGATTTCTATGTGTCATTCCATATGTTGTAGTTTACCCCTTTCCATAAAGAGATTTTCCTCATAACAGGGGGAGAATATATGGAGGTCAAGTGCATCCATATATATGTAAATAGTTTCCATCTCATTCTAGATACCAATCAATTATGTGTTCATTTTCCATTAAATAGTCATCCCAAAAGCTTGGGTAGGGCTTGTTGAGCACAAGTTTGTAGAGTGGGGCTAGGAATACTCGACACAACTACAGATAATGCTTCGAGTACTTTTACTTATAGAGCATATGATAATGGATAGGTTGTGTTGGAACAAATGTGTGCCACGTCTCAAAAAGATATGGAAACTCATTCATGGAGTAAACTACATACCACAAGAATGTAACCATATGAAACTATGGAGATTAATCTTCAAGGGCCTCAAGCACTTGATGGAAGCATTGGTCTTGATGGAAGTATAAGTGATGATGTAATGTATGAGAGGACTCACTTTATTGTTTCCATGCAAAATGAAAAATTGTTCCATTTTATTTTGACAAGATTGTAAGATGAAATTGTACATCATGAGATTTCATTTCAATTGAACCTCAAAATAGCAAGAAAACCCCAGACAATGAATTTGAATTTAAGAAATTCCAAGTAACACTTCATCTAAATATAAACATGTATCCTCACTAAAGCAAGCATGCAAACATACAACCCATCTATAACCACTATATTTAGTATTTTTCATTGAGGAAAGTGATTTCTCTAATGAGAAGGTAAATTATTATGTCATCAAAGTTGAGGTATGCAGTGATGTTGCAGTGATCACATCTTGTCCTAAAGATGACACTAATGACAACCTTTCTAGTTTTGGTTGTCTATTAGTGGATTTTTCCCTAATATCTGCAGAAGGGTTGAGGGAGGACCAGGTTCCAAAGATAATATTTTAGGATAGAATATAGAGTGGTTGGACCCTCATTTCAATAATTCAAGGGAAACAATTGATTGGCATATGATATTCTGCTAGTTTACCAAAATTCCTTGTGTTTTTTTTTACTCGGGTGCCAGTATATGTTTCCTTCATGCTAGAGTTTCTATCTTATTCATGGAAGGAGGTTAGCTTTATCTTGTAGAACAATATGTTTATAAACATTGAAAATGGTAACTATTATGCAATAGTACGTAATTTCTTACATTATACATATTTAAAAAAAAACAATTTAAAAAATAAAGAAAAAAAATGTATTGTTTGTTGCATTTCAGTTTTGTCTTAAGCTCTTATTTTTCTGTTTTTTGTTTTATCTCTCCTTTAATGTTGATTGTATTTGGGTAGGATTCATTCTCTTTCTTGATTTACATTTTTCTTGATTTCTTGAACCTCTTTTTTGGTGTTTCCTCAGCCCAATGAAGCCTCAAATGATGGGAAATCTACTTAAAAAACACCTACAATAGGCTCTACGTGTATATCACTTACATGGCTACTATTAGTTAGGTTTTGTGACAAACTTGTGCCATGGAAACAAATTGAAAATATGTTGAGAACTTCATAATGTCCCACTAAGTTTTGATTCTTGTAGAAGTGATGTTTGGTTTCCCAATTCTTCTTTATCTTTCCCTTTTCTTTGCCACACGGTATAACTTTGGCCATCATTTTTTCATTTTTTTCCCTTTTCAAACATGAACAACCTAAATAATTCTAAAACCAAGGTGTTGAGTCTTGGGAGAATAATGACTATGGAGTCACTAGTTGCTGACCCATTTTGTGGTCAACTTAAATTCGATCACAAATCATTATGATTAGCCTTATGCCCAATGCCAAGTTTAAAAGACAATCACCTTAACCAAGGCATTGTTTAAAATTGTCAAATCAATGTTCTTCAAAAATGCTGCTATAAGGTCCATCTCCTAGTGTGCAGTAAGTGGATGATGATGTTGATGATATCATTACAGTGTTACCTATATAGATGTGATGTTTATGCTTCCATTTTTCTCTGTTTGATATAGTTCAATGTTGATATGGTTTGATGATGATATGGTTGACATCTCATGACTATATTCATGTTTATTTGCAAAGGTGTTGATGGTTCGAGTTGTTATAGGTCCACAACAATAAACACATGCAAGTCTGCAAAGACTATTAATGATATGATCGTTTATTATGTTTATTTTGATTGGTTAGATTTCGTTCCATACTTCGAAACAAGATAAACTTAGGATCCGTTTCAATATTTATTGAATTTGTTGTAGATACTTCATCCATCTCATATTGTGTTCAAAATCCACTTGCTTATGATACTCAAAATGAAATTGTTGTCAATAGAAGCATTCATTCAATTCACAACATCATTTGATTGACTTATGCTCAACAAAACAAATCCTTATCTTAAATTACCAACAACCCATTTACAATTAATTCTCTAGAAACTGTTAGCAAGGTGAATACATTAGAGATTTATAAGTTTCCAATATAAAGTGCCAAATGCTTCATATCACAGATAGAACAACAATATCATTATATACTGGTGATGAATCATTTCCTTACTATCTTAAACCAACGATATATAAAATTTGTTATGTAACTAGGTTTCAGATCCACAAGAAACCGTGAGTGCTTATGCACAGAGATAAGAGTATGCACCAAAAAATATGCCCAGAATTCAAATAAATTGTGCAATCATTACATGAATTAAGAATCAAATATGCTGAGTGTGAATTGCTTCAAAATTGTAGCATTAATGTATGGCGTTGTTTGAACATCAAATAGCACAATTATTGGGATCCTTCAAACCATGAAAACTTTTAAGTATCCAAAATACAGAATTCAGATGCCTTGGACTGTTATCATCACTTAGGTGACACAAAAAATGCATAAGATAATACCAATGAATTACAAGAATCGAAATCCCAAAATTACTTCAATGCATAGGGTTACAATCATTTAGAAACCAAAATAGGATCAAATGTTAAATTAATTGTGCAAGTGATGAGTAAATTTAACCCCTTAAAATCTTAAAAGAGTTCATCATAAGCATGAAAATGGCATTCCAAAATTTATTGAGGTAAAGTGTTAGGAAAATCCGGAAATGAGAGTTAAAGGAACTAAATCGTTGGGCTTTGGACCAAATCGTTCCACATATGCTAGTATCAACCTGATATGTGAAATAGTTGAGAGCATAAAAGTGTTAAAACTTAACCCAAGTCATCAATTCCCTATCATGTGATCTAAAATATTAAATCTTAGAGGTTTATTGCATGCACTCAGATTTCTTCAGTGAAAAATACCTTTCATGTGTAAGTTAAAGGAATAATGAAAATTGATGTAATCCATGCATAAATGGAACATAAACAGATCAACTAGCTCAAAAAACCATAGAAAAAAGAGGTCGACCTAAAATGTGAACTCAAGTCAATGCAAATTTCAGCAAGGGTTAGCTAAAAAACAACTTGAGTAATAAAAGCTAATTCTAAATAAGAAACTTGGATACCCTAACTTGCTTTGAATAAAAAACAAATGAAAAAAACAAATAAAAAAATAAATAAAAGATGGTTAGAAATTGCATATGGAAGTTATACTTACCATTGGGATATGGGGTCTTGAAACCTTTGAAAATGTGTGTGTTAGCAAATTTGTTGAAGCCTCTAACATCCAATATCCGGCTAGAGATGATAAAACTATAAACTGAAAGGGAGGTTATGACTTACTTGCAAACAAAGTTAGCATACAAATAGAAAAATATGAAAATGCCTACTAATGCATAATGCTTACTCTACATTGAAAATTCTAGATAGTTGATAGCATAAGATCGTTGCATGCTTATGGTTATTAAAAATACCCAAGACAAGACTCATCATCCCAGGCTCGTAAGGCCAATACAAGAGGAATTCCTAAAATTTATGTATGTGTTGAATATATTTATGTTCAAAGTTATATATATGTGTGTAGTTTCAAATTGCAAATTTCTTGGAAAATTCTTAACATTGTCATTTGTTGAATGGGAAAATACTTTGAATACACTTCATGCATTGGGTAAATGTATGGTCGAGTTTTTTCTTTGTTTTCAAGTTATATTTTCATTGATGGAATAAGTTCACTCCATTGCATGCCATCCACCAAACATAACTTTGGAAGTTATGGAATAAGTTTGTATGGTTTTGTGTGAATTCATCTTGACCCTTAGTTCAGATCAAAGGGTGGATATTTTTCATACCAACCTCATAGTTAGTTAAGATCAATTTGGTCTAATATGTTGTTAGGTAAAAGTTTTTTTCTTAGTGTGTTTCTTTACTATGCATTAGTATGCTTTTGTAGTTAGGAAATCCGACGGTCACAATATGTTCCTGACATAGAGTGATCTGATGGAGAATATTCTTCTCGGTCTTAACGGATACATTGATCTATGTCTTACCAACTTATTGGTCCATGATATCTATTTAAAGAGATTGAATGGTCATTTTTCGATGATCGATTATGAGAAACTCTTTTGTAAATCTCTCTGTAATATTTTTCTTTTTCATTAATAAATTCCTCTAAGTGGCCACATTGGCTGGGGCCATGGATGTTTCCTGGTAGGGGTTTTACCACATCAAAACATCGGTGTGTTGATATTTGATATGGTTGTGTGAGTGGTTACTTAAGGTGTTGGTCCTCTGTTGGAATACATGTGTTTTCAAACATGGTATCAGAGCGCATTTGAAGGCACACTCTCATTCTAGATCAAGATCGTAAAGTCGTGTTTCCTCATCTCCCATTTCTTCCATTTTTCATACATTTCTAGGCTGAGAGGATTGTTCCATTGTGTATGTAGCATTCATTTTAGTTTGGAATATTTTTCATTTCACTTGAAAAGGTTTTTGTTTTCCCAAGATATTTCCATTTCAATCAAATCCGAAGGCATAAAGCCCAAATACGCCCTTATAAATTTTTGCAGAGATAATATGTCAGTTTTCTGTTTTTTATTCCATTTTCGCTAATATTCTCAATTTATGTAATCTCTTTTCCCTTCTCCCCTTGCAATCTTGAAAAATAAAAAAACATAGAGGAAAGAGTTTTCTCATCTACGTATGCTCTTTGTGGTGCGCTTTATGTGATCTCGGTAAATTAGAAACAGAGGGAAAATTTTCATTTTTTGGGTAAGCTAACTGAGATCTAACCCATGTTGTCATCGATAAGAAAAAAAAAATATCTTGTGCGAAAATGTTCTTTTATGGGCATGCTCACCAAGACCATCTTTCACAACAACACCCCCAATCCTCCTTCTAAACAATAAAATATGTTTTGCACTAACTCACTTGGTTAAAAGTTGTTTTATTAAGTAAGAGGTCTTGATTTCAAGTCTCTTTTTTGTTACTTTTTTTTTACATCCATGCATTCATTGTAAAGTGTATTTCACTTAAATTATAAAAGTAAAATTCATAAAGTAACCTTATTGTAAGAGTGATCCCACTTATTCTAAATTGGGTCACCTCATAAGAAACTTATTTATAAAAGTGAGGCTATTAGGAGGGGTATCACTACATCGACCAACTTCTACTTTCCATGTGTCTCTATGGATCGTTTATGCATTTTTTTTAAAATGGCACAACTTTCACATTTGAAGTCCATTTTCAATGCTAATGTTTTTGAAACAACCTATTTTTTCGAGATCTTTCCATCGAGACCATCAATTTCAGTATTTAAATTCATATTCTCTACATATTAATATGGGTTATCCCAATGATCATTTTCTTACCAGCACCAACTACTTCCAATGGAAATCTCATATGGCGGATTTATTAAGAAGAAAATGACTATATCAGATTACCTTGGGAAAAGAAGAAGAACCCATTGATGATGAAAAGTTTGAAAAATGTATTAATAGGAATGACGAAGCCGATGGACTAATCAGAATGTCCATCTCTCCTAATTTAAGGTTTTACCTTCAAGGACTTGATGCCCTCAATAAAGTTTGGGAAAATCTTGAAGCAGTGCTTGGTAAAAACAATATTATTGAAGCTCACTAGTTGGAAAATCAGTTAATGACTTTTAGTCCAAATGATTTTCCTTGCATTGAAGATTACTTGTCTAAGTTAAAAAAACTTAGACTTTTGTGTATAGAATGTGAACTGGATCTATCATAACATTGATGCATATATGTTATTATTTCTAAGATTGGTAGAGGATATTCTATTTTTGGATATACCTTTTATGCCATGAGAGAAGCTCTAGGGACTCCTTATAGAAATCCCTCTTCCGAGTTCTTTTGTGATGCTCTAATTTGAGAGTAAGATAAGATTTTGTAACTTGGATTGATTCACAATGTAGGAACTTCCAACAAATCCTTAGTATTCCAATAGAAAGAAAAATACAAGAATCCCAAGAAGCAACATCCTCGCCACAACAAGAAGCAAAAAAAAGGTCCCAAACCCTCTCAGCCAGCTTCCGCTCCTAATGGTGACAAAGGAGAGAAATCTAAAAATAAGAATATTGACAGACAGTGCAACGTTTTTGGGAAATATGGTCATGATGAGTCCAAATGTTTTAAGAATATGGTAGCTTTAGAAGTACCAATGAAGAATCACAACATCAATATTGATTCTACTTCTTCTTCTTCTTCTCATGGACATGCACTTTCTACTTTTGGTTTCTCCTTCAATGCAACTTCTACGTCTTCTTAATATGTGTGGCTTATTGATTCTATATCATCTTATCATATGGATAAGGATAAGCCATATTTTCCTCTCTAAATGAATTTAACACCAAGAAAAAATTTGTTGCTGATGATATATCTCTTAGTGTTGTAGGGTCTAGAACAATTCAGGTAGATAATGGTCATTTTAATAATCTATTATGTGTTCAATGTCTTTCCTGCAACATTCTATCAGTATATCAAATCACTCATTCATGTGAAGGTAAAATTGTAGAGTTTTCACCTCACCAAGTTTTAATCAAGGATCTAAAACATCCTCAACATGTTCTTGCAACTAGAATTGTTGATGATATTACCAGGTTGTACATGTTTGAAAACTTTGGGTCATCATATTTTCCATCAGTTTTTGTTTCTCACAACGATGACTTGAGCAAACTTCGGCATGAGCGGTTTGGTCATCTAAAATATCGTTCATTGCAACAACTATGTAATCGATAGATGGTGAATGATATTCCTCTTATTTCGTGCAGAAATGGTGTTTGTGGTGTTTGTATTCTCAACAAACATAATTAGGATATTTTTGAAAAACGTGCCTCTTGGCATGCCTCGACCCTTTTGTATCTTGTTCACAGTGACTTGTGTTGTCCACTTTCTTCTCCTTCCTTTTCTGGGTGTAATTATTTATTAACCTTCATTTATGAATTTTCTAGACGCACATGGGTTTACTTCTTAAAACTAATGAGTGAAGTTTTGCACAAATTTTTGGCCTACAAGGCCCTTGTAGAAAACAAATTTGAACATCAACTTCAAAGGTTAAGAAAAGGTAATGGAGGAGAATATGTGAACAATAGTTTACAAGTTACTACACTGCACAGGGAATCCAAATGAGACACATTTCTCCATATACACCACAACAAAATGGTGTTGCTAAGAGAAAGAACCACACTTTAAAATAAATTGATAATTGTATGTGTTAGTCCTTAATTTTGTTAATGATTGTTGAACTACTCTTTTCCCTTCCCTACCCTTTCCTAACATCATTTTTTACTTTGATTTTTTTCTTCTATACTCTTTAAGTGTGCTTTCATTATCCTTTCTAAGCATTTCATGCCATGTATTAGTGTGATAAAAGTTAGAATAAGAGAATTAGAATCTTTTTGATCAAGATGCAAGTCATTTTTCCCATTTTAAATTTGAAATTATGAAAAGGGAAAAGGCACTACAAGAATATTGTTATTCTTGTAGTGTTAGAAGTAATCATTAATTCAAATGTGTCAACTCCCAAATATTGTGTCAGCAGTTGTTCGAGATCATTGCCTAAAATCCAATACCATTTATGATTATGATTGGCTCGTGTTTTCAGTTTTGATAGTCATTCAAAGGAATTGGGTGTGTACTCGATAAGCTCACATCAAATTGTAGGTTTTTCTCCATGATTTATAACATATGACACATGATTCAATTCATTTTATCTATGTATTAGATTATACATGTTTTGTAGGTAACAATTTTCCCACGGCATTTATAATTCCATAAGTCCCAAAATTAATACTAATCGGAACCCTAAGCACTCACAGATTTACAAGGATTAAAATCAATATCATGGCTCCTAAGAAAATTGGACAAATCACTAGTTTAGAGCCAAAGGGGGTGGAATTGTTTGAATTTTATCCTGAAGTGAAGAAAAAGTTCAAGAATTCAAGGTGGTGTGATTTTTGTACCACATTTCAGGGTCACCATGATTTATCTCCATGTTTTTCACACAAAATTTCGATGGGTACAAGAAAACAATTGGTAATGTGTTGATAAGTGTTAATGAGTATTCTATTGCAGCTGCATATAAATTATCTTTATATGGATAGAGGTGGTGGAAAAAGGATAAGCTGCCTGTTGATTTAACTAATCATTTTCTTGTTCCAAAACATAAAAACCCTAACTAGAGCCAGCGAATACCACAAAAATGGTTGAAGGAGAAGGATGGAAAAAGATAGAGCATAGCAGCTGAGAGGAATCAAGTTGGAACCTGAAACAAAAGATCATGTTGAACCTGTAAACAAAATCACTGATAAAAGACATAGAAATATTGAAAAGTGAAAACAAGTTGTGGATTACCAAAGCAGGACAAAAACCATGGAAACTAGTAAACTAAGGCTAAATTCCAAATCCTTATTCAAGCCTTGTTTGAAGAAGGACAATCTAATTATTCTTGATGGTGATATAGAAGAGAAAACCCCATAGAAAATAAGGACAACAAAGAAAAAAATGCTAATGATAGAAACATTCAATTCTGAAGCTGAGATAAAGCAAGATCCAACTTATATCCTAGAGATAAATGAGCTTCCAAGTCCATACATACAAGAAATATATACTCTGAAATTTTCTACCAAAAGAGGAGATTATTGTAGGTTCATCTTCAAAAGGACAGAAGCATGAAACAAGGAAAAGAAAAACAAAATTGCCAATTAATTTAAATCGTCTTGCACCAACGGAAGGCTATGAGGAATAAAAAATGAATATAGAGGATGAATTAAATCACAAAATCAATAAATTACATGTTTTTTGTCAAAGAGATGAAACAAAAAAACAAACACTTGAATTCTAGAATATAT
>JZKD02S0146294.1:0-23685 GCA_000966675.3 Picea glauca
AGGAAACAAATGCTAATCAATATATAGTTGTTTAAGTTTGACCTAGGGATCCCAAATTAGTCCCTTCCACATTAGGGAATGTGGCTCATGACAATCGTTCTACAAATATAGAACATAAAACACCATGCAAGATCATTAAAAATGATATCTTCAATCACAACACATAACACATAGTATTGTTACTTTGGAACAAAGCGTGGAAACCTAACCTTCCTTTCTCATTGTACATTCTAGTTTTGGTTGAGTTTGGTCCTCCAAATCTAACTACCTTTCTAGTTTTGGTTGAGTTTGGTACTCCAATTATAACGATATGGTACCACAAAGTCAATTCTCCTCTATAACGTACATCCAACTTAGCCTTTATTTTCAATTTGCCATACCCACTATCTAACCACTTGTATGGGAAATATATCGATATGAATTCAGCCATATGTTTGTTTACATTGAGCCACAAGTGTCCACTATACATACTCCATATTTCACATTCTCCTTATAATTTTATCAAAACTTCACTTCAACATTAATCAAGATTTAAAAAATTAAAAACTTACAACTTTGAACATTGCTTATAAAGCTTTTTTTCTCCTAAGCAACGTATACATTCAACAATTATCAACACATAGGCACAATGCAAATATATATATTATATATAATCAATATATGCATACGATTGATCTCATATTTGTATCCGATCCATTGTATATTTGTTTTTTATAGGTTGATTTTGGTATAGGTCACAAAATTTATGTACCTTAATAATGATTAATAATAAGAAGTTAATATAATTTTTTTTCTTTGGGTTGAGGTGGTTTGTCTGAATGGTTGGGAGGTAGGTCTTACACTCTCCTCGTCCAAGTTCAAATTTTTTATGATACTTTGGCTCGTGGTGATAAGGCTAGAAGGGTAGATGCCCCCCAAGAGTGGGACTCCCTCACGGGTGTGTCTCTAGACGTCTCAACCCTTGTTAAGTCATAAGTTTCTTGCTAGGCATTGGCTTGTGGGTTGTTGGCACTAGCTTAGGGATTATAGTCGCAACCACCAGATTTGAACCTAGACCTCATCCAGGTAGTCCCGACCAGTTACCGATTCCTCTATTTTAAACAGTTTAATAAATATTATATGAATTTGTATAAAAATATTGATTGGCTATAATAATGACGATGATTGTTAATGTATATTGAAATCAATTTTGTTTTATTGATCTAAATTGGATTCATAAGAAACAATTAAATGATTAATGGCTTAAGTTAACGCAAGATTCTTAGCAAATCAAGAAGTTTGGCTATGGATACAAAGTTTATGGCTAGAGATGTTGATGACAGGGTAGGATATGTTGTTGATAGAGTGAAGGATCCTATGCTAAATCAACCAACGTCCATGCCTCCACATAATGTTGCACTACCAATGCAAGCATTAAAAATCTAAAGAAAAGAAAGAAAAAGAAGAGAGATGAATCAAAATAAAACAACCATGCATTAAATAATTGTTAGAAAAATAGGATTGTGGAGAAATAAAATAAAACAACTGTGGAAATAAAACACAGAAGATACACAATACAATAGAGACACAAATATACATTGTATTCTCCTGGTTCTCTCCTCTAGAACCTTCTAAGCACTCCTTGCTCTAGGCTACTGGAAATATTCTCACTCTCACGCAAAGAAATCTTTCCCTATGCTCTGATACCACTTGACGAAATCAAGTGATGCAAGATTTTCTCCCGCTCTGATACCACTTGACGAAATCAAGTGCTAGGATCTGATACCACTTGATGAAAACCGATTTTTGGGGTCTCGGGAATCATTGAATTCGATCCTTGGACCTGTGGGTTCTTTGGACCACACGTGCATTGAAACAAGTCCATGGCAGCAAATTAACTCCTCAACCTCCCTCGAGTGCACGCTAAATTTTAATGGAGTACCTTTCAATAATCCTAAGCCATGAATTCCATAGGAACTTCATCATTCCTCATCCATTATCTCATGCTCTCTAAATCCAAAATCCGTAGCTATGAACCCCATCGCTCTCATTTCCAGGTGTTGGATCTAGTCGTTGGCTCCTTTAACATTGGCAGCCTTCAACACTTTAAGCGCCAAGTGCTTTCCCCAACTCACACCCTGAACTAGTAGCTAGAACCGAGGGCTTACATATTAACAGATCAACATCCTTTAGCTAACAACTTCATACACAAAACCTTTACCATAGTCTCGATCCGATATATCATAACTCTATGATAGAACTATGATATCAACATTGTCGTCATGTTGGCTTGATTGACACATCGATTATCGCAAACCCAACTCCACGCCATTTTAAGCTTTTGTTTATGATCTAGTGGTTCATCGGACTACTAACTCTGTCAACTCCTAGGCTATCGGGTTCCCAGGACATGGGATCACTCGAACCCAACTCTTCTTCCTATCAATTCTGATTAGGTGGTGACCACTGGGCACCCGACCACTAGGGCATCAGGATATCAAGTACCAGGTCTCACTTATCATTTATGTTGAAATACGTCGAGGGTCGGTACGTCGGGGTTTCAATATGATTGTTTGAGTTGTTGATTCTCCACACAAACAAATGACCACGATTTCTTTCTCCACGATATCACTAGGCAATGGATCATCATTGATCCTTTTAGTGATCAACAATGGATCTTCTTTCTACACTAGAATGCTACTTCTCTCGCTTGTAACACACGCTTACGTTGTTCCTCAAGGATTCGATTCTACATATTGGTGACCTCTCTCCTCCACACTCACATATATTTCAACTCATGAAATTTGCAGGACTGCACACACATAATTCACACATAAAACACAAATTCGAGGATACATAAAATACATGGTTTCATTAAGATCGAGCTCGACCCATTCGACCTCATTTACAAGATATGGGCTCCTCAAACCCTGGCCACTTTTTGGGCATGATTTACATTTTCTAGCCTCTCCAGACTCGTGCCTACATGCTTACATTTTAAACAAAACAATACAAGGATTGAATCATCTCAGATCCGATTTATCATCAACAAATTGTCTGAAACATCAATTTCACACTAACAACCAACAAACCCTATCATTTTTCATGAATTTCTAGGAAATCCATGTCCTCTTGGTCACACTACACCTTCTAGAAGGTCCTGGAATTTCAAATTTGATTTGGGGAGGTTTCGCTCCTACATCAGACTCCCAAGGTAGAATTTTTTTCATAATCTCATAATCATGTGTCTTCAATTGCTACATCATATTTACTATGGTCTTACTACATCATTTCACCATACGCTAAGCTTTTCCTCATTCTCAATAGTGAGCTACAACTAATCCTTTTCAGTAACAAGTCTATTTCACCCTGCTACATAATACCTCACTAAGTTTCTCTCCTAAGCTCAGTGTTTTGGTATTCTCTTGGTTCTCTCCTCTGGAACCTTTTGAACACTCCTTTGTCTAGGTTGTTGCAAATCTTCTCACTCTCACATAAAGAAATATTTCACTGTGCTCTGATACCACTTGTTGAAATAAACTGTCGCAAGATTTTCTCCTGCTCTGATACCACTTGATGAAATCAAGTGCTAGACTCTGATACCACTTGATGAAAAGTGATTTTGGGGTCTCGATAATCATTGAATTCTATCCTCGAACATGTGGGTTCTTTGGCCCACACATGGATTGAAACACGTCCATTGCAGCAAATTAACTCCTCAATCTCCCTCAAGTGCACCCTGAATTTTAATGGAGTCCCTTTCAATAATTCTGAGCCATAAAGTCCATAGGAACTTCATCATTCCTCATCCACGATCTCATGGTCTCTAAATTCAAAATTCGCAGCTCCGAACCCCATCACTCTCATTTCCAGACATTGGATCTAATCGTTGGCTCCTTTAACACTCGTAACCGTCAACACTTTAAGTGCCAAGAACTTTCCCCAACTCATGCCCTAAACCAGTAGCTAGAACTAGGGGCTTACGAATTACTAGATCGACATCCTTTAGTTGGAGGCTTCATACACACAACCTTTACCATAGTCCCCGTTCGATATATGAGAACTCTGTGACAAAACTATGAGATCAGCCTTGTTGGCATCTCGACTTGATCGACGCATTGGGTATTTCAAACCCAACTCCACACCACTTTAAGATTTTGTTCCCGATTCGGTGGTTCATTGGATTACCAACTTTGTTGGCTCCTGGGCTATTGGGCTCCCATGACACTGGACCACCCACCCCCAACTCTGCTTCCTTATCAATTTTTATTTGGTGGTGACCACTAGGCACTCGACCACTGAACCACTGAGGCACCAGGATATTGGGTACTGGGTCTCACTTATCGTTTATGTTGAAATATGTCAAGGTTTTGATAGGGTTTTTTCAGATGTCGATTCTCCACACAAACAAATGACCATAATTTCTTTCTCCACAATATCGATTGTCAATGAATCATCGTTGATCCTTTCAGTGATCGACAATGGATATTCTTTCTATGTTGGAATGCGGCTTCTCTCGCCTATAACAGACGCTTACACTATTACTTGGGGCTTCGATTCTACATCTTAGTGACCTCTCTCCTCTACACTCACACATATTTCAACTCATGAAATTTGTAGGACTGTACACACAAAATTAACACATAAAACATAAAATTTGAGGATACACAAAATACACAGTTTCATTAAGATTGAGCTCGACCCATTCAACCTCATTTACAAGATATGGGTTCCTTGGGCCTTGGCCGCCTTTTGGGGATGATTTACATTTTTGGGCCTCTCTACACTCGTTCCCACGAGATTACATTTTAAACAAAAAAATACAAGGATCGGATCATCATAGATCCGATCTATCCTCAACAAATTGTTCAAAACAACAATTTCACACTAACAATCAACAAACCTTATTGTTTTTCACTAATTTCGAGGCTATCCACATCCTCTTGGTCATGTTGCACCTTCTAGAAGGTCCTGGAATTTCAAATTTGATTTAAGGATGTTTTTCTCTTGCATTAGATTGTCAGTGATTAAATGAATGAGAATACAAATGTTGGTTGAGTGTTATATACACAAACAACAAACAACTTGCTATTTGGTTGACATTATAAGAAAGGTAGTATTGTCTATTTGTTGGGTATTTGAAACAGGATTGCAATCCATCAAGAGATCCATTTGAATTAGATATTGTTGACTCTTGAATCCGTTAGGACTGAAACGACAACCTCACGAGGATGTAAATCCCCCTGCATTTTTATAGAGTTGGTACTCCTCTTTTACTTCAGATTTTCTTGGGACTCTAGATCTTCAGAATATGGGACTTTGCAGAAGTTCATCGTGGTAATCAAAGAAATATAAGATAACAAGAAATATTTTTTTTTGTTTTTCTTTTAAAGAAAGCTCACGAGAAATGACTAGGAACCGCACACTTCATACATTTAACAAAAATAGACAAAATTTCTTCACATCCATCATAGTTAAACTAAAGATTCATGATCACATAAAAATAAAAAGAAAATGACCCGCATGCATAAGAGGACTTTAATAGAGTGAACATGGGAAACTCAAATAAAGATAATGATAGATCAACCTCAAATACTTTATACTCAAATCTCATAGCTACAAAGCATAGTCAAGATTGTTCCCGAAATAACTCTCTTGAAATTTCTAAAAAATATATAGTCTGTTACATATTCTTTGAAATTTAAAATGTGTTCATCCTAAGGACTAGGATTGGGGCTCCCGCGGACTGTAAAGAAAATAGATACAAGAATTAAGCTCGTAGAAGGAGGATGGTGGGCGAAAGTAGAACAACAAGACCTGGAAAGAAAAAAAGAGAAGTTATCATACTTCGGTTAAACCTTTCTAGTGAAAGAAGTGGAGTAACTAGATGAAGGATCTGATAAAGAAAGAAAGATGTGATCATCATAAACTTACTATGAGGGTCTCTCGTGTCTTCACTTTCTTGCTTCTATCCTTTTATTGTCTTCATTAACGTTTAAAGGAACCATCTCAATTGTTTCTTTCCCTTCGTTGGTCAGTTTTTCGATTTCTTACTTGAACCATTCTTCAATATAACTTTTCATTGGTGCCACATTTATCTCATGCCGTATTTTGATGTTGATCAACTTGCTTTCCAAGTCTCTCAAATCAAGGGAAATACCATGTATCATTTCTTCAATTTCTTGATTCTTCACGAAATAGTCTACTAGCCAATTGTTTATGTCATCTTCATTGTATTTGAGTATACCATAGAACGTTTCAACGGATAACCCTTTAAAAATATCAACTTGTTCATCAAACTACTACTTTGTTAGAAATATTGAGTTGAGAATGAATTTGGGGTCTTGTACTTCATTGGTGCTTCCTACTAGGTCTATCTCCATGAGTCTCCTGTATACTTCTTCCCTTTTTAATATAGCTTAGTTGCATGCTTGAACAATATTATTCAAATTTTTAATCTTCTCCTTCGAGCACACATTCAACTTCTTTATCCGACTTGGGGAGGGAAGATCCTCTTGTCTTCTTCTTAGTTTTTCATGCTAGAGACTTTGATTCCAAAGGGTACTACAACATCAAGGTAAAAACATTATTCGTTCTTTAGATCAACTTTCAATTATTCATGGAAGGTGTGTTCCCTCGAGCCAAATGAAACAATGTTTTTCAAAACCCCCCATGCCTCTGTGATCAACACCATTCTTTTCTTGACATTTCTTTCTACATAGCTCCTGGATGATGTAAGTAGGCTTGAAGATCCTTTCAATTTAACAATGGGTGTGGTGGGACTGACTATAGAAAAAGGAATGGAAAGAAGTGGAAGAGGCATTAAGGCATCCTCTAGCTCCTTGATCCTTTCTTTCAACTTCGTGTTTTCTGCTTCTAGGCCACCAATGGAATCATCTAGAGAATCCACGGTTTCTCTGCGAATTTTAGAAATCTGGGAAGGCCGCATATCCTTGAGGTCAACCTATGAACGTAATTTTCCTTTTTTATTTTTCATATCACCTTTTTCAATAATCAATTTCTTAGACTCCCTGTCAAAGACAATGCTTTGGAAAGAAAAAGAGTCTTCTTCATTGAAGGTCTCATTCTCAATGATTTCTAATGATGAATTTTGATGGGCTAGATTTCCTAGCTGATCAATGGAGGGAAACATCTTCTCGATATCCACTTCGAGCTCCATGTCTTCAAAAGAGAAGTTGTTGATGTCATGGTCTTGTTCCTCTTGCACAATATTTTTCCTTTTCTTTATCAGAGGGAGCTTCTGGGAGATCTCAATTTTACCAGAGGGGGGATTATTTTCTCCTCCGCCGATTGAACTATTGTTGGTAAATTTCCAAGTTGGGTAGGCCATTGGAGCATTGCTCTGAGATGTGGTGGTTTTAGGAGTAACAACTGGAGACTGGGCACTCTTCTCACTGGGACCCTTTCCTTTTTGTTTGTAGAACTCGTTAGTAATAAGTATTATTTCCAAGTCACCTACGTTGTGTGCAGGAGCACCTAATTTGTTGTCTTCTTCTTCACTCAAAATAGTGTGAATGAATGAGTTATTGAATCCTACTGACAACATATGTTCCACAAATATTTTATTAGGGTCAAACCCCTTTATCCTTTCAACATATTTTAGATTTACATTATGGAAGTGATTCACAAACTCATCAATTTTGTTTATATTCCTGAATATAAAGTCTCCAATTTTCCAAGGCAATGGTATGAATTTATTTTTCCATTTTTCATGGAAAAAGTGAAACCAAAAATTGTATTGCATTGTTACTTCTGTAATTAACAATTTATCAAACGCATGGTATGGAAGAAAAGAGGGATTTTCCTTGGAACGGAAAATCTTGATAACACTGTGATTTTTCATCTTCTCTAACGTTCCATTTTTCTCTAAGAATTTACTAGCCTGGTCTGATATCTTTGGAGTATTTTTACCAAACAACAATCCTTTGAAAAATGAAACGAAATCATTGTAAACTTCATAAAAATGCAAAGAAGTCTTGTGTATCCACAATGCTTGATACCAGAAGGTAACTGAGTCAATTTCACAGTTCACCCTCTTATAGATAGTCGATTTTGGAAATTGATAGCAATATGCTATCACAAATACCAATTAAGAAGCCATAAAGAATTTATTGTCCCTTTTGTAATGTGACAGTTGGGAAGAGATTTCAATGGAAATCAATTTTCCCCAATCAAAGATAGCTTTCTCTTTAACTGTAAAATATAAAATATAAAGAATCATGCGAGAAATGGTGGCAGTGTTTTCTTGACCTGTAAACCTGGTGAATAACCAAGCAATTTTCCGAAAATGGTTCTTAAAAGAACCGACTTGAATCCTTGTGATGTCTTATGGCACAACCATAGATTCTCCAAGAACTCTAGAAAGAGATCTAGGCCATTGTCATGTTTTTTCATAAAATCTTTGCAATTGTCTCCCTTGAAAGTAAGTGTTGGCTCATGAAGCTTCAACATCTTACGTAATACTTGCAGTGAAAGAGAGATGGAGGAATGATCTTGAAGTTGTATAGTTCACTGAATAGGTATGTACTTCTCAACGCACCATGCAACTAGTTCTTTGCAGTCGAATAATTTAGGGACACATCTTGCGCGGGTAATTCCATATGTCCTAATTATATCTTTCTATGAAGAAGGAGATGATTAATACGAGTATGCTATGGACCACTGAAAGTTTTTGTCTTCACGACCAAAAATATTTAAAGTATCGCCACATAATTATTTTCTGGCCGCTACTACCATAGGTTGATGAGAGTGTTCTTTCAATCGGATAATAACTTGAAATGAAATCCTTTCGGGGAGATAACAAGAATATAACCCTTGGCAAATCGTTCTTTAATGCAAATTAATGGAAAAATATTCTCGAGCTCTTCGCTTATTAATGACAATATTTTTGGAGCCTGCGTAATCAGTTATTAACATTAAACCATATTAAATGCACATTGGGAAAAGCACGAAGATAGCGGGGACAGACAAGAGTAATTTTGAATTTGGGACTTTTTGTGAACCCGTGAACCCGTGGTTGCGAACGATAGGAAATAAGCTAAGTATTGCAAAGTGTTCGGTCGAACTTAGATACAAGAGAAATGAAATACTTAGAGGCTCAGTATCCCGACAAGTTTGACGGTCAAAATGTAGGTCACGAGTCTTTGGGTGTAAAATGGAGATTGCGGAACTTGGAGGATTAAAGCTTGAACTCGTGAACCCATGGTATAAAAAATGGTTAAGTATATTATGACAAGGCAATCAGTCAGACTCATAATATAAGAACATGGGTGGAGGTGAAGACCTGTGAGTCTGTCAACCCGCGAACCCACCGATTTTTTAAATACAACTAAGTATGGTAACTAGAAAGGGAAAAGAGAAGAGAGAAAATAAAAGGGGAATGAGGGTAGGTATAGAAGAGGGAAAATATATGGAAAAACGAAGTTTGGAAAATATAAAAGGGAGAGAAATTTCTGAAGCGGGAATTGATCTTAACAACTGTCTCCAACTGCGAGATGATAACCCCCTGTGGATTATCAAGAATCCAAATTCTATATAACCAGGCGCTTCCATCCATTGGCTATGGATTCCAAGGTAAGAATATACAAAATAAAATAAAAAAAAAATTATGTACAAGGAAATGAGAAAGTTTTAGGCGAAGAAACCTTTCAAATGTTTTCCATTGATAGGCAACATTAATCTTTTAACCTTCATGTCTTTGAGCATATAGGAATTAAAACCTAGGATCTTGTCGACGATGTATGGTCTAATCCAGAGTGCTTTGAACTTTGTATGCATGGATGGTTTCTCCTTGGATTTGTTCCAAAGTAACACCAGTTCTCCTCTCTAAAAATTATTTACAATTGCTGTCTGGTAAAAATATATTCTGATACTTTGTTGTCTCTGAAGAGTTCTACTTAGGGATTTACTTTGTTCTTCTTCTAATTTCAACAAATGGTTGATCCTCCTTTGGATAGGTGAACTATCTTCGACATCTTATGTATTAACCACAAAACTCAAAGCATTGAGTTTGAGACTAACTGGAATTTTTTCTTCTTTACCATAAACCAACTTATACAGAGACATCACGGTGCTATCCTTTGGATTCGTTCTTCTTTCCCACAATGCATCAGTCAACTTCAGATACCAATTCCTTTGGTTCTTTTCAAACATTTTCTTCAATATGTGAATGAGTGTCTTATTTGTGGATTCTACAAGACCATTTCCTTGTGGATAATAGTTTGATGATTGCCCCATAATAATTCCATATTCTCCACAGAATTCTGTAAATTTTGAACCAATGAAAATCAAACCATTATAAGTGATAAGTTTTTCTGGAACATCGAATCTTGAAAAAATATTATCTTTGAAGAACTTAATTAACTCTTCATAATCATCCCTTTTAATGCCACTTCTTCCATCCACTTCGTAAAATAATCTATAGCGCTAAGAATATACATGTGTCCCTTGCTTGACTTTGGATTTATTGGTCCGACAACATCAATTACCCATAGGGAGAATGGTTATTCTACAATTATGGGTTGTAACGACATTGCATATATATTCATTTTCCCTAAAAATTGTTGGCAAGATACACACTTCATTATCATGGCATATGAGTATTTAAAAATTGATGGCCAATAAAATCCAGCTCTTATTATCTCATGGGAAGTGGTCGTAGGTGAAAAATTTCCACCACATATTCCTTCATGGAATTCCCTCTTTAGTTCTTGGGGTTTGTTTTCATCAACACATCTCAGTAATGTATCATCATAATTCCTTATGAACGGTATATCATCCATCAACACATATTGATTTGACTTCATCTTCAATGTTCTCCACTCTTTAGGGTTCATGGTGACCGGGAACTGCCCAGACCTCAAGTAGAATACAGTGTCTCCATACCATTTTGAATCGACCAACGGTTCTCCTACTGAAATTGAAATCATTCCATCCATAGAATCACTATTTGCGATGAGCTTACATAAACCTTTTCCTTTGACAACCTTTAAAGGTTTAATCTCAATATCATATTCTTGGATCTTCACCATCCAGTTAGCCCATTTTCCTTCTCTCAATTGTTGATTCAAAATCATCTTCACTGGCAAGGATGGAACGTAAGAAATGACATGAGAATTTAGTATTTAGGCCTGAAAGTGTGCCACCGCTTTAACAAGAGCCATGGCTTGCTTCTCCAGTTCTGAATACCTCAATTCGTAATCGTGAAGAGTTTTTCCCATGAAACTGATCAGGAGTTCTTCACCCTTGGCATTCCTCTGAGTAAGAAAATATGCAACAACTATTTTTGTAGTGAACAAATAGATGATGAAATCCCTTTGAAAATATGGGCTAATGAGGATTGGAGATGTAGTGATTGCCCTTTTGATATTATTGAAATATTCTTGTGTATCCACTATCCATTCAAACCTTTGTTCCTTTTTCAACAATAAATTGATCGGCTTCATAATACTTGCATAGTCAGGAACAAATCTCCGCACAAAATTGATCTTGCAAAAAAATGATTGAACTCCTTTATTAGATGGCGAGGGGTTGAGTTCATTTATTGATTTAACTCTTTATGGATCTATAAATATTCCTTCCTTGCACACAATGTGAATCAATAGTTTTCCTTGAGTTACAACGAATAGACATTTCTTTGGGTTTAGGGAAACACCGTATAATATGCATCTATCAAACAATTTCCTTAAGTGATAAATATTATCACCCCCTTTTTTTTAATGTATTTTCAAATCATCTTGATAGTATGCCATGAATTTTCCTATTAACCCACTAAATGCATGATCCATGGCCCTCTAAAATGTGTCTACTACATTCTTCAAACCAAAGGACATTCTAGCATATGCATATATTTCCCAAGGTGTTATGAATGTTGTCTTTGCTCTATCTTCCTCAACAACCAAGACTTGATTATATCCTGAAAAAACATCCAACGTGGACATACAAGCTGATCTCGTGACTTGTTGGAGAAGAAACTCCATGTTAGGTAAAGGATAGTTATCATTTATGCTTGCTTTATTAAGATTCTTGAAATCCACACACATCCGGATTTCCCTTGTCTTCTTTCTTACTATCATAGGGTTTGAAATCCAGTCGAAATGCCTAATGGGATATATTATTCTGGTCTTATTTAATTTCTCCAATTCAACCTTTACCAGAGGTTTCAATTTGGGGTTCATCATCCTTATTTTTTACTTGACCGACTTTGCTTCTTCTCTCAAAGGAATGATATGTTTAAATATTGTTTTATCATAAGATTTCAAATCATCATAAGTCCATGCGAACACATCAAGATATTCTTTAAACAATGCACCATATTGGTCAACTTATTCTATGGTGAAATCAACTCCCAAATTAACATATTTTGCGAAATTGTCAGTGCCAATATTGATCTTTCTTGTTTCTTGAACCTTTCGGAGTAAAATTTCTTCCAGGAGATTCTTAGCATGATCATATTTCCTAAAACGAGACTCATATTGAATACAATCTTTCGGGACAGTAGATATGTGATTGTCTTCATCATTATCATCGTTCAACAAAAAAATTTCCAATTGTTCATCATTCTCAAACACTTGTAAATATTCTAGGTTATTGGGTATAGAAGGTCGGAATGCTATTTCTACTTGAAAAGATGTTTTGCTTTGAATATTTTCCGGGTTTGATAATGAGGCCGCCAAGGCAAATGAATCTGCCTTCTGATTATTGTCTCTTGGGATGAAAGAAATGTTGAAATCACTGAAATATTCCATCAATTCGTTAACTCTTTTGAAATATAATTTGAGTCTTTCCTTATTGATTTTATACCTCTGGGTGACTTGATTAATTACCAAATCAGAGTCTCCATTCAAAATTATACGTTCTATCTTCATTTCTCGTGCAAGAATCATTCCCTAGATCAAAGCTTCATATTCTGACTCATTATTAGTACATGTAAATTCAAGTTTGATAGCACGTGGATGCATAATATTCCTTGGACTTACAAGGACAATTGAAACTCCACTCTCGGAGCTTGAACATGTTCCATCGAATGGCATTCTCCAGTAACCTTCAAATGGTTTCTCTTGACTCTCCGTGTCTCACATTTTCTCCAGGATTTCAATCTGTTCTTATGTCTAGGATAACATAATTTCCAATCCCAACATCTATATAATCTTCCATTAATTCACTATCCTTCTTTTTGAAAGAGAAAGGTTTTATGGGTTCATGGGGCACCTTAGTCATTGCTCCTTCTTTGCCCAAAAACATCATGGAACTTCCATCGTTCATTATGTATCCCCCGATCATGGATGACCAATATCTTCCCAACACAACTCCATATGTCAAAGGAAGGTCTACCATAATAATATTGAAAATTGTAACAATATGGGGAGTCGTTTTGATCCAAGCATAAAAGTCCTTGATCTCTCCATAAGATGTCACTTATCTAGAGTCAATTGCATATATACTTTCACCAGTCTCATAATATTTGGTACAGTTCATTCCCAATGTCTCCATGACCGTTAGTGGCATAATATTATTGGTCACGCCAGTGTCAACCAAACAATTATGAAGTGCAACATCATGATTTTCGATTGTAATATAAAAGGGAGGAATTTTACCTATCAACTTGGTGGTCTATTTGTTCTGGATTTGTTTCGGACTTGTAACAACAACTTCTTTTTTTTCAGAAGGATCGTCTAACAATCTCAAAATGTTTTCCCTTTGTTGGGTAATCTTCGCCACTTTAGTAAAAGGAAGAGTTATCGCTAATTTATTTAAGTCCTCTACAACATTGTATGTCATCTGAGTGGAGTTTGACATGGGGTGTTGCTTCTTACTTCCAATGCTATCCGTCACTTTCTCATTTGTTTTTTATTTATCTTTTTGGTTTTCCTTTTCAGAATCACTTTTATTCTTGGATCTATTTACAAATCCTCTTGTCTGGGATACGTTTTCTTGCGAATTGGGGCCATTGTCGCTCTATTCAAATATGTACATGGACATCTCACATCCATCCATATGTACAGTTTCATAACTTTCATCAGGTGAATAATATTTCTCTTGCTCAACCATTTTCTCATCATATATATCATCCAGAACAACTGCATTGGAGGTTGGTTGTATGGGAACCCTTGGCCTTTGTGGGTTATCCATATTTTCAAACCTCACTCTGTTTTCTTAGGGAGGGTTTCTTCTTTGCTCTGGGACCGACATTCTTGAATTTTCCATATAATTATCCCCCCTTCTTAGTCTGGTTATCTTTTTCTGTATTTGTTTGATAGTCGTATTCATTTGTGCAATTTAAATTATTTTCTTGGTTTCTTGTGTTGCAACAAGATTCGCCCTCACATCTGGTATGGTTCCCTTAAAAAAACCTCATCTAGTTGTTTGATTTTGAGTTAGTCTTGGATTGAATTATTTGTTCTTTATTGAACTAGAGCCCCCTTGATTATCAATACTTAATCCTCCCAGATGTCTTTGTACTTTTCCAGGGATAATGTCGGGGTCGACACTCGCGTCAATCATAATTTCTTCCATCTCAGTGGCTTTAATCACTGCTTCCTCCAAGGTATCCATTTGGGATGTTCTGATAACATATTTCACATTTGGGGGCATCACATTCTTATAACACCCAAGTATGAATGGGTCATTAGGTCTCTTATCTTCTGGTATCTTACTCAAAGTTTTATTGAACCTGATAATAAAATCTCGTATTCTTTTGTTCTTCCTCAAACCAATTTGGGTGAAATTGGTGAGAAGAGTATGATAAGCAATTTGTGGGGCGAACATAGTTAGGAACATGGTTGCGAGGTCATTGAATGAGCCAATTGACCTACTGTGCAATGTCGTATACCATTCATACGATCTTCCCGACAAAGTTTGAAGAAACAATCTTACCATGACATCATCATATTCAACACGATGAAAATCACAAACATCAAGAAATAAGTGAAGGTGCCTCTTTGCATCAATTGCTCTGTCTCCATAAAATTCCTTCAAGGTATCCTTAGGAAGAAAATGGAGATCATGTTGCTCACCTAGAATATTTAGAGGGGAATATCTTACCCCTCTTCAATTTTCAAACCTTGGGTTTTCTTTATTTCTTGCAGGACCTCCTCCACCTCCTCATCTCTCTTCATGAGGTTCTTCTCACGGTTGTTCATTTATTTTTGCCATGTCAAAATATGTTCTAGGAACATGATTCGTAGTTCTTAGAATACAAAGTTGCTTACTTTTACTTCTAGTAATGGGTCCCTTGTATTCATCCAGCTTCAGTGTTGAACTTCTCCTTATTCTGCTCTAGCTAGCCTTTGGTTTCTTCAGTATTGTCACTCGTCTCTCCTCTATCTCTAGAGGATTTCTCTTTCTTCTTCTTGGACCAAGGTCTGCCAAGACCTTTCCAATTCTTTGTGGGTCTCGGCTGTTGATATTACAAAATTGTATAACTGATGTAAGATGCTTCGCTGGTTATTCAATCTAATTTCCAGGTGGGGTTGATCAGCCTTGGGCAAAGTCATATGTTTTTCAAAATGATAGACCAAATTTCAGATCTCAGTTCATTCCCTAGTATGGTCACCAAAAATTTTGACGCTTGGATTCGTTAGGACCGAAACGACAACCTCGCGAGGATGTAAACCCCCCTGCATTTTTATAGAGGTGGTACTCCTCTTTTACTTCATATTTTCTTGGGACTCTAGATCTTTAGAATACAGGACTTTGCAGAAGTTCGTTATGGTAATCAAAGAAATATAAAATAACAAAAAAGAAAATGTTTTGTTTTGATTTTAAAGAAAGCTCCTAAGAAATGACCAGGAACCACACACTTCATACATTTAACAAAAATAGACAAAATTTCCTCACATTCATCATAGTTAAACTAAATATTTATGATCACTTAAAAATAAAAAGAAGATGGCATGCATACATAAGAGAAATTTAACAGAGTGAACATGGGTAGGTCAAATAAAGATAATGATAGATCAACCTCAAATAATTTATACTCAAAACTCAGAGTTACAAAGAATAGTCAAGATTGTTCCCAAAATAGCTCTCTTGAAATTTCTCAAAAATATATAGTTTGTTACATATTCTTTGAAATTTAAAATGCATTCATCCCAAGGATTGGGATTAGGGCTCCCACAGACCATACAAAAAATAGATATAATAATTAAGCTCGTAGAAGGAGGATGGTGGGCGAAACTAGAACAACAAGACCTGGAAAGAAGAAAAGAGAAGTTATCAGACTTCGGTTAGACCTTTCTAGTGAAAGAAGTGGAGTAACTAGATGAAGGAACTGATAAATAAAGAAAGATGTGATCAACATAAACTTACTATGATGGTCTCTTGTGTCTTCACTTGCTTTCTTTTGTCCTTTTATCATCTTCATTAGTGGTTATAGGAACCGTCTAAATTGTTTCTTTCCCTTCATTGGTCAGTTTGTCGATTGCTTGCTTGAACCATTCTTCAATACAACTTTTCATTGGTGCCACATTTATCTCATGTCAGATTTTGATGTTGAATAACTTGCTTTCCAAGTCTCTCAAATCAAGGGAAATACCATGTATTGCTTCCTCAATATCTTGATTCTTCACAGAATAGTCCACTAGCCAATTGACTATGTCATCTTCATTATATTCGAGTATATCGTAGAATTTTTCAACTAATATCCCTTTAAAAATATCAACTTATTCGTCAAATTGTTGCTTTGTAAGGAATACTGAGTTGAGAATTAATTTGGGGTCTTGTACTTCATTGGTGCTTCCTGCTAGGTCTATCTCCGAGATTCTCTTGTATAGTTCTTCCATTTTTAATATAGCTTGGTTGCATGCTAGAACAATATTATTCAAATTTTTAATCTTCTCCTTCCAACACACATTGAGTTTCTTTATCCGACTTGGGGAGGAAAGATCCTCATGTATTCTTCTTAGTTCTGCCATGTTAGAGACTTTGATTCCAAAGGGTCTACAACATCAAGGTAAAAACCTTCTTCCTTCTTTATATCGGCTTGCAAGTATTCATGGAAGGCGTGTGCCATCGAGCCAAAAGAAACAATGTTTTTTGAAACCTCTCATGCCTATGTGATTAACACCATTATTTTCTTGATATTTCTTTCTACATAGTTGTTGGCTAGCATAAGTAGTCTTGAAGATCCTTTCAATTTAATTGTGAGTGTGGTGGGCCTGACCATAGACAAAGGACTGGAAATAAGTGGAAGAGGCATTAAGGCATCCTCCATCTCCTTGATCATTTATTTCAACTTCGTGTTTTCCACTTCTAGGCCACCAATGGAATCATTCAAAGCATCCCCAGTTGCTTTGTGAATTTTAGAAATCTAGGAAGGGCACATATCCTTGAGGTCAACCTCTGAACAAGATTTTCCTTTTTTATTTTTCATATCAAATTTTTCAATAATCAATTTCTTAGACTCCATGTCAAATACAACGCTTTGGAAAAAAAACTACTCTTCTTCATTGAAGCTCTCATTCTCAATGATTTATAATGATGAATTTTGGTGGGACATATTTCTTGGTTGATCAATGGAGGGAAACATCTTCTCGATATCCACTTCGAGCTCCATGTCTTCAAGAGAGAAGTTGTTGATGTCATGGTCTTCTTCCTCTTACACAACATTTTTCCTTTTCTTTCTTAGAGGGAGCTTGTGGGAGATCTCGATTTTACTGGAGGGGGATTCGTTTCTCCTCCGTCGTTTGAACTATTGTTGGTAACTTTCTAAGTTGGGTAGGTCATTGGAGCATTTCTCTAAGATGTGGTGGTTTTAGGAGTAACAATTGAAGACTAGGAACTCTTCTCATTGGGACCCTTTCCTTTTTGTTTGTAGAACTCCTTAGTACTAAGTATTGTTTCCAAGTCACCAGTGTTGTGTGCAGGAGCGCCTAAGTTGTTGTCTTCTTCTTCACTCAAAATAGTGTCAATGAATGAGTTGTTGAATCCTACTGACAACATATGTTCCACAAATATTTTATTAGGGTCAAATCCCTTTATCCTTTCAACATATTTCATATTTACATTATGGAAGTGATTCACAAACTCATCAATTTTGTTTATATTCCTGAATATAAAGTCTACAATTTTCCAAGGCAAGGGGATGAATTGCTTTTTCCATTTTTCATGGAAAAAGTGCAACCAGAAATTGTATTGCCTTGCTACTTCTGTAATAAACAATTTATCAGACACATGGTATGGCAGAAAAGAGGGATTTTCCTTGGAATATAAAATCTTAATAACACTGTGATTTTCCATCTACTCTAGCGTTCCCTTTTTCTCCAAGAATTTACTAGCCTGGTATGATATCCTGGGAGTATTTTTACCAAACAATAGTCCTTTGAACACTGAAATGAAATCATTGTAAACTTCATAAAAATGCAAAGAAGTCTTGTGTCTCCACAATGCTTGATACTAGAAGGTAACTGGGTCAATTTCACAGTTCACCCTCTTAGAGATAGTCGGTTTTGGAAATTGACAGCAATATGCTATCGTAAGTACCAATTAAGAAGCCATAAATAATTTCTTGTCCCTTTTGTAATGTGACATTTGGGAAGATATTTCAATGGAAATCAGTTTTCCCCAATCGAAGATAGCTTTCTCTTTAACTGTAAAATATAAAATATAAAGAATCATGTGAGAAATGGTGGCGGTGTTTTCTTGACCTGTCAACTTGGTGAATAACCAAGCAATTTCCCTAAAGGAGTTCTTAAAAGAACTGACCTGAATCCTGGTGATGTCTTCTGGCACAACTGTGTGATTCTCTAGGAACTCTAGCAAGAGATCTAGGCCATTGTCATGTTTTTTCAGAAAATCTCTGCAATCGTCTCCCTTTAAGGTAAGTGTTGGCTCAAGGAGCTTCAACATCTTACATAATAATTGCGTTGAAAGAGAGATGGGGGAATTATCTTGAAGTTTTATAGTTCGTTGACTAGGTACGTACTATTCAACACACCATGCAACCAGTTCTTTGTAGTTGAATACTTCAGAGACACACCCTACACGGGAAATTCTAGATGTCCAGATTATATCTTTATGTGCAGAAGGAGATGAGTAATATGAGTATGCTTTGGACCACTGAAATTTCTGGTCTTCACATCAAAAAATATTCAAAGTATTGCCATAGAATTTTTGTCTAGTCGTTGCTGCCATAGGTTGATGAGAGTGTTCTTTCAACTGGATAGTAACTTGAAATGAAATCCTTTTGAGGAGATAACAAGAATATAACCCTTGGAAAGTCGTGCTTTAATGCAAATTAATGTAAAAATCTCCTCGAGCCCTTCGCTTATTAATGATGATCTTTACAGAGCATGTGTAATCAGTTATTAGCATTAAACCATATTAAATTCACATTGGGAAAAGAACGCAGATCGTGGGGACGGACAAGAGCAATTTTGAATTTGGGGCTTTTTGTGAACCCTCCAACCCAGGAACCCGCGAACCCGTGGTTGTGAAGGATAAAAAAATAAGCTAAGTATTGCAAAGCAAACAATCAGACTTAGATACAGAAGAAATCAAATACTCAGAGGCTTAGTACCCCAACAAGTTCGATGGTCATAATGCAGGTCACGGGTATTTGGGTGCAAAATGGAGATTGTGGAACTTGGAAGATGAAAGCTTTAACCCATGGTATAAAAAATGGTTAAGTATATTATGGAAATGTGGTCAGTGGGACTCATGATATAGGAACATGGGTGGAGGTGAAGACCCGTAATTCCGCCAACCCGACGATTTTTGAAATGTGACTAAGTATGGTAACTAGAAAGGGAAAAGAGAAGGAAGAAAAAAAAGGGGAATGAGGGTAGGTATAGAAGAGGGAAAATAAATGGAAAATATAAGTTGGGAAAATAGAAAAGGGAGGGAAATTTTGGAAGCGGGAATTGATATCAACAGATATTAACACATAATAGAACCATGTCAATGAATTAGTCTTGAAAAAAAATAATTTCAATTGGATAAAAAATTGTAGACAAATCAATTGAATTCTAATTACACCAAGGATCCGTGATAGTAAAATGGATAGGTCATAGGCCTATTATTTACAGATCATATTGATATGAGAGTAGATCGAGTCCTACCTTGGAGGGAAAACACACATTGGATGCTCATTTGATTGAAGATGCTACTAGAAGGTAGAGATCTAGTAACAATTGACCTTGAGATTGGAAAAATAAAAATGGGGAAGCAATGCTGAAACCAAACCATGAATGATCATATAGAAACTAGTAGTGTTGAGCTATGAATACTTCATTTGGAGAATCAAGTTGTAGAGATGAAAATCCTATTTGTTGAGTGGTTATAGGAGTAAGGGAAATAGGAAAAAGGTCTTCGAGGAGTTGGTATAGACTCAAGTGAGGAGTAAGATTCCAAGAAAAATAAAAGAGAACTAGAGACTAAAATCAATAGTGGGACTGAGATGAGAGAATGTAGCCATAGTAGAACTCAAGTACTTTTCCATGTAGAGGTGAAGGTGGCCATAAAAGAATATGCAGGAGAACTTGATTCCATCATATTGAACCAATGGTTAAAATAAATGGAGGTGTACTCGAGTGTACATGAACTCAATTGAAAGTACAAAACTATATTTTACCACTTGAAGCTTGAAGGCCATGCCTTGGCATGGTGGGAAAGTGATGTCATCGAAAGAGAACTTGAAGAAGAGGCATTGGTAATTGATTGGAAATTTTTCAAGGACATTATTAAAGATCGGTTCTACCCAATCAATTATGTGGAGCATTAGTAGATTTCATGGAATTATTTCAAGTAGAGGTAGGGGCAATGTATGTAAGAATTCACCATCGATTTAAGGAAGAGATACATTCGGTTGAGAGTCTCCCTCAAAATCCTAGAAATGATAATAAAGTACCTTGGGGCCTTGTTTCCTTAGATTCAAAGATACTTGATTATTTCCAAGCCCAAATTAATTGATGAAGCAAGTGCCCAAGCGTAGTACCTTGAAGGGGACTAGGAAAAACAATGATTTGGCATGCACAATCAAATAGAACCATAAGGGTAATACAGGAAAGGAAAAACAAGAAGTGGGTTGAGAATAATATTGTAGTATAAATTCAATAAATTGTACCTCACGCCAAGTATTGTAAGTCTTATGAGAGAAAGGGGCACACTGAGGAAGAGTGCTAGAAATTACACAATGAGAAATGATCCAAGCACTCCAAAAAGGAAAAAGCTTTAGTAGTTGTAGATGCAAAAGAAAGGGTGGAAAATAATTTAGATTTGTATGGGAAAATTAGTTGCACTACCATCCAAATGGAGATGGACTTGGCCAATTGTAGCCATAAGGAAGAGAAGGACATGATTGAATTGCTTCACATCAAAATCCACATGTAACAAACTTAAGTGGATTCCTTATTTGATCATGATTCATAATCAAATTTTATTTTTGCACAATTGGTTGAGAAGCTTGAACTAGATCCATATCCCTTTGGTTTGGTGAGACAATATTTGCCACTGAGAGTAGTCAAATAGTGCAACAGTTTTCCATTAATCAAAACTTTGTAGATGAAGTGGAAGAAATAATCGTTTTGGATGTGTGTGGAGTCATCTTGGGAAGCCCATAACTATATGTGAGTGATGTCATCTTTGAGATCAGGAGGGAAAACCAATATCAACTTGTCAAATATGATAATAAAAACAAGAGCAAGGCAAAAATATCTTTAATCAATGTTCACCATGCAAGGCGAATAATTGGCAATACCAAGAAATTTGTCTTGTTGTTCTTAATAGAAGGAAAGCAATAAGGAGAAGGAAATGAAGTGGAAATGAATGTGTTCTTGGAAGGATATAATAGTAAGCAATGCTATCAACTATAATAGTTTATAGAATCCTACAAGGAGGTGTTCCAAGAACCTTAGGGGATGCCACCCAAGGGAGAGGTTGAGCATGAGATTTAGTTATTGTCGAGGTCTCCATTGCCAAAAATTGTGTTGTATAGGCTGGATATCCTAGAATCAAATGAAGTGAAGAAGCATATGAAGCAATTGTTACAACAAGGAGTCATCAGGCCCAAGACATCACCATGTGTTTCACTAATCATAATGGTTCCCAAGAAGGATGGAAGCTAGAGAATATGCATTGACCATCATGCCTTGAACAAAGTCACCAACAAGAACAAATATTCGTTTCCACATATTGATGACTTGTTGGATCAACTACAACAAGATACTTTCTTCACCAAGATAGGCCTCAAATAAGTTACTATTAAATAGGAATCAAATCATAGGGTGTGTAACACCCTGTTTCCCCCAGTTTGTAAAAATAACGGGACTGGCCAAGAACTATGGAAAACTCATAAATGTGAATATGTGGTGTAAATGGACCTTGAGGAAAAGGTCAATGAATGTGAATAACATTATAAATTTTATTGCAGGACTGCTGAGAGGGGATGTGCAGAAAAAGAGACCACGATGGCGGTGGAAGGCACCTGGAAAGGTGGCGTTAAATTCCGCCGAGAATTAACACCGTATTTGGACTCCACTGGCCCGGAGAACCAAAAGCGACTCGCTGGCCCCGAATTAAATGTATCGCAGGCTGGTAGGTAGATGGCTTAATGAGGGATGGGGAGGTGAACCGCCCATCCGTAGAGTCGTCAGGCCTGACCAGCGCGAGGGTAATCGTGCCACACACAACCTCACAAGAGGATAAGGCGTAAGGTAGAAGCGATTGGGGGGGTAGACGCGAGGNGGCTTAGATAGATTCGAAAGAAATTCAGTGTCCATGATAAGCACTTTTCTGTCTAGGGTTAAGGTCAAGCCTTAGAGGTCGATCTACTTGTCCGCAGGCAGATTTTCCTACAAAACTTAGGGGATGCCACCCAAGGGAGAGGTTGAGCATGAGATTCAGTTATTGTCGAGGTCTCCATTGCCAAAAATTGTGTTGTATAGGCTGGATATCCTAGAAGCAAATGAAGTGAAGAAGCATATGAAGCAATTGTTACAACAAGGATTCATCAGGCCCAAGACATCACCATGTGTTTCACTAATCATAATGGTTCCCAAGAAGGATGGAAGCTAGAGAATATGCATTGACCATCATGCCTTGAACAAAATCACCAACAAGAACAAATATTCGTTTCCACATATTGATGACTTGTTGGATCAACTACAAAAAGATAATTTCTTCACCAAGATAGGCCTCAAATAAGTTACTATTAAATAGGAATCAAATCATAGGGTGTGTAACACCCTGTTTCCCCCAGTTTGTAAAAATAACGGGACTGGCCAAGAACTATGGAAAACTCATAAATGTGAATATGTGGTGTAAATGGACCTTGAGGAAAAGGTCAATGAATGTGAATAACATTATAAATTTTATTGCAGGACTGCTGAGAGGGGATGTGCAGAAAAAGAGACCACGATGGCGGTGGAAGGCACCTGGAAAGGTGGCGTTAACTTCCGCCGAGAATTAACACCGTATTTGGACTCCACTGGCCCGGAGAACCAAAAGTGACTCGCTGGCCCCGAATTAAATGTATCACAGGCTGGTAGGTAGATGGCTTAATGAGGGATGGGGAGGTAAACCGCCCATCCGTAGAGTCGTCAGGCCTGACCAGCGCGAGGGTAATCGTGCCACACACAACCTCACAAGAGGATAAGGCGTAAGGTAGAAGCGATTGGGGGGGTAGACGCGAGGGGAGAACTCTGGCGATATGCAGAGTGAGTGATAGTAGAGAGGAAGGATTGCAACCTT
>JZKD02S0146305.1:0-23684 GCA_000966675.3 Picea glauca
CCTCACTTTTGAAGGTTGTGTTTAGCAAGACAATGGTCAACCTCAAAACATGCGACATAGTGAACTCTGTTCCTAACTCATCACTCACTTACAAACAAAAGAAGCATAGGAGAATATGTGGTTTCTTTGAGGAGTCCTCTGTCTAACCTGAGCAAATGAACAACTGCGGAGAAATGCCAGAAGTGTCTACTTAGTGGTTTGGTAAGACCATGAGGGAAAGTTGGAAAGCCGAAAAGGACTACATGAACCTGGAAGGAAAAGCTAGCAAAGAATTCACCTTAACCATCTCGCTTTGCAAATTAAAACAAACGTCATCCTCTCTCACTCACTCAGGGCATTATGCCGACATAAAAGTTAACTATAGCAAACGAGTGAACAGTGGGAGAGGGTATGCAAATATCTCTGTTGGGGCTATAGACACTCGCTGGCAGCAGAGCAAGGTTTGTGATGTCGGCGTGACTCCACCAGGGCTATGGACACTCGTTAGCAGTGGAGAAACACCATAGCAAGTGATCAAAGGTAACTAAAGGCTTCATGCCAGTGAATACTTTGCTAGATTTTTGTCTAAAAGGGCATAAGTCAGGGTTACAGGAACGAAGGAGGACTAAAGGTTAAAACCCTAGGGGTAGGCCCGAAAGCATCAACCAAAGAATTTCAAATGCAAAGGTAAAGAGGTTCTGATTTAAAACCAGTCAAGGTTCTCCATCAACTTCTGTATCAGCCGAGCCTTAGAGGAGGAACATATATTTTTCTTTCACCTAGTGAATCACTATTTGTTGAGCTCTCAACACACCCTAAAAATGTCTATGTCAATTTTTTTACTTTTTGGGTACCACTTGATCCTTTGCATTGTCTGTTTACACTTAAGTATGAAAAATGCTGCCTTTGTTTTATCATTTTGTGTTTTCATGTTGAGTCGTTTAAAGTCTGCTTGAGCATGTGAAAATCATCTTAACTTTAAAAGATAATAACATTTACTTAAGGAATCGATAGTCGAAACTTTTCCCCAACGCGCTTAGGAAATTCGGCATCAGGAAGGATTAGAAGTGGTGAAAATCACTTGAGAAAACCAAAATAGCCGATCATTGATCTTCACCGGTGTCGGAAGAAGAAAGTCTCTCGTCTCCGCGAATAATATTCACTAAAGGTATTGTCGAAGACTGATTCGGTCGACATCGACGAAATATTAGAAGAATAAGTGTTGAACGAAAACCGAAATAATAATCGCCGACCGTCGATTTCTGAAAGTTTGCGAGGTCGGAAGTCTTGAAGGACGGTAACCCACGGAGAAAACTACGTGTTAATTTTACTTTTGAACGCCGATCCCTGACGCCATCCTTGCATTGACAATCACAATATCTAGCTATTTTAAGCTTGTTCAACATGAACGAAGTCCCGAGTGCAATCCTTACCCACAAGCCGAGTTCTAGATTTTATTTTTTATGAGCCCTGAGTCAGTGACGCCACGTTAGCATCAATCGACATCAGAAGTTTCTAAAGGAAAATATCAATGAACTTACAAAATAACTCGGAACAACGATAATTATAAAATCACATAATTAACGAGAAACTTAGATGAAAACATGGTAGATCTACATACAAAAAGGAAACACGATACATTCGATTGCTATGACTAGAATCCTTTTAGGAAAAACATTTTTTGAAATTTCATATATTAAGGTTCCCGCCAAGCTCAGGTTACATACAAATAAACACCATCGATGCCTTCACTAATCGGCCCGGTTACATTGAGAACGTGAAAATCCTCACGACAAAAGGAGGAAACTATCAAGCGTCACTTCTGAGAATACAAGACAAGAGTCTGCCCATCATGTATCTACTGCGTCCGAACCTTCTCCCGAACTGCTCCTCACGCCTTGCAGTGTTTTCATTTTCTCCTTTCCCATCATCCTCTACGCTTCACGTAGCTGCACAATCGTATCTTGTGCTTCCCGAAGCTATCTCTAGAGCCAATTTGTGCTTCCTTCGTGACCTTGTGGTGTTGATACCTCTTGGTTCTTCGCCGCCAACTGTCTCTGCAGTTCTCTATTTTCTTGATAAAGTTTAGCTATGGCAATTTGTGCCTGCTCTAGCTGTTGGTTGGAGTTTCCAATGTTAGAACCGGATGTCTTTGTCTTTTGCATACGACTCTCGCTTCCTCGACTGGTAGTCCCGACAGGCTCTGACCGGGTCGCATGTGTCATGAATTCCTCAGCGGCAGGATGTGCACCCAGCTCAGTCGGGATATGTTCTCCTCCTCCCACCTCCGTATTTTTTCTGGGCCTTCCCCTCCTCCTCGGTGTCTGATTTTGAGAGGGAATGACCTCCAACATGTGTTCTACAGGCGTAATTTTCTTTGCTTCTACCTCCGCTTGACGCGCTGACATCGTTTCCGAGCAAAGGTAGGAACCTCCTTTTGAAGCCTCAGAGACACCCGACGCCAGTAAGAAAGAGTCCCAGGGACATTGGGGCTCAGTCCTGGTGCTCCGGCTGCCTCACAAACCTCGTCCCTTATTTTGAGGGGATCCCATAGTGTGACAACATATTTACTTAGACGTCTGCGGCTGAATAACGAAATACGACACAAAATTTTGCTAGAATTGAACTCGCAAGACCAACGCTATTGATGTATAAACTTGGCTGATGCGTAGAACCCCCACAAAACTTCTAGAATTTATAGTAGAGAAGGGAAGCAAAACATAACTTGCCAATAAACACTCACGATTCACGATGGGATGTCTTGAAGAATTAACGCGTCACAACTGCTCGACGGATACAATCTAGAACGCATGAAACACCGCCGATCAGAGTTACAGGGAATATAGAGTACGATCATTCCAATCTCTTTAATCTCCCCCAAATTCCATTATTAGCGAATGATAGTTGACACACTTGGTGATACGGCTTCCGGAGGAACAACTTGCCTCGATCTAAGGCATTTAACGACTTCCTTATTACGGTATCCGACCTTTTGGGAGCGTACGTGCACTTTTGACACACGTTTGACTCTGGCATCCTTTCCCAACCCCAAAGCGAAATCAACCACTATAATGGTTTCGACACTCGTATTTGTCGTATCTGGTTTGCCACACTATGGCGCATGGATGTAACCCATTTAAACCGAAAAGGAGCGGCGACGCGAACAAATAAATTACAGGGCATTCAAAAGGGTGACTGGGATCACGTAAGTATTAAACAATCGAGACTAATGAGCTCTATAGGTACGCACCAGTTAATTTTCTGTTTACATCTTACTATGCTTTGCCTGATAAGTAATTTCCAAACTATTTCAATCTCGATTGTAGGGAATATCCTTCCGACTACCGAACAAAGTTTGTTCCGTAACCTCGTTGAGGAACCTGAAAGAAACATCGAAGCGAAATCGACAAAGCAATGAAGGATATCGGACTCCCCGAGTTCATTGGCCCCGACAATTTCGTCGACTTGAGCAGCGTAGTGAAGTCACATACCAAGCAAGACTCGTTGTGGGCCGAATTGATCACAAAGATGACTGACGCGGTGCTAGGGAAGGTACGACGATTCATGGAGCATCCGGTTAGAGCTTGAACCGCGCTGCAACAATTGAACTCCAGTCTAGTAAAATACCGGACGCATGCGATGGACATCAGAGGGATTCACGCAACTTCGATGGAATAACACAGATTTCCATGGGCCCAAACTTGTGAAGAACTGTTTATCAATTAGTCTGAGTACGAAAGAAGTCACCCTTTTCAAGAGATATCTCGGGTTCACTGTTAAAGAAACTGTTAAAGGATGATGACACATGGCGATTTTTGTTTTTCTTAAATTGCACTTGGCCGTTATTTTCAGTTCAACTTTACATTATAAATAAAGACATTGACCAATTTAGTTAAGGGTCGATGGTTGTTGCAAGAAATCTTTCTTTCTGGTTGTTAAGAATTATTTTGAAGCTGTTATGAATTGAGAAGTCCTTCTGGACCAAAGACAAAGTTATTTTCATCAAATGCATGCATGAGTGGACACAAAGAAGAAGTAATTCCTTTCTCGTTTCATGAATAGATGTAACAAGTAAGAGCTGTCCAATTTATTGTCAAGTTATCTAGTGCAATGCTTTATTGCTATTTTCTTTAATGATGAAGATGATGAATCGTTGTGTGATTATGTGATGAATGATTATGGTAGATGAATTATTTTGGTTTCTGTTATCTTATTGCATATGTGTTTTCTTTCTGATAATTAGTAATCTCATATAGTGATTGAATGATCACATGGTTAACGTATTAATACTAGACCTGTGGTATAGAATTGTCATCTGCATGTTTGAGTAGCGGGTTATCCCAAGCTCAGCCTCTTCCCCAGTAGTTAGAACTTAATTTTGTTTTGTTTCCAAGTTGGTCTATACCGGCTTACACCTCACATTAGTCCCACCCAAGAGAAAACACAAAAGAGATAGTCCAAACTGAAGGAAGAGCCTTCACAAGAAAACGTTAAAGCCCATCGATTAATTGGCCGGATCGCAAGATCTGGAGAACGATTCCATTCCAAACACTGCAGCGTCTAATTGGGCCTCGGTTGCGGGGTTGGTTCCTACTGTTGAACTAGGGATTTAAGACCTATCAACAAACTTCAGCGCAGAGACAACAACACACTTCATGTTTGTGCAAGTGATCACCAGATTTGGATGCCCAAGAATCTTGGAGAATGCTCTGACAAAGATCTGTAATGTCAACATGGATGATTGGGATTTGAAAATACCAGTAGTATTATGGGAATACATGACTACATGCAAGAAGTTGACATGACAAACACCATTCATATTGGTGTATGGGCAGGGATAAATAGTACCATTAGAATTTCTGGTACCTAGTCTGCACGTAGCAACAATTACCAACATGATAGAAAGAGACACAGTAAAGGAAATGATAAATCCACTAATGGAGATGGAAGAGGAAAGAATTCTAGCAGGATTTCATCAAGAAGTACATAAATCAAGAGATAAATCTTGGCACAACACACATATAAAGAGGAATGGTTTCAAGGAAGGAGACCTAATCTTTCTCTATGATAGTTAATTTTATCAACATCCTGATAAGTTTAGAATGCATTGGCTAGGGACCTATGAAGTAAATATTGTCATAGATGGGGGATCTGTGCATCTAAAGGATCTACAAGGAACATAATTGAAGGGAATGATCAACGGGAGTCGAATGAAGCTGTATAGGGACAACCGACCACCTAACAATTAAAAGTTACATCGCAGTAAGAAAGACATGTACATAGTGTAATATAGTATAAGATAGGATAGAAAAATGACAAAAAGAAATAAAAAGGAGAAAAAAGAAATATAAAAAAAAAGAAGAAAGAAAAAACAAAAATAATTGGGAAACATTGTGCGCAAAAAAAAGTGGACTCAACGCGAAAAATAGAAAAGGGTCCGCACATAGTAGATGGGTAACATAAATCAAATTATGTGCACTAATCCAAAATCATAGCAGAAATGCACGATGTACTCAAAAATTTCAGCGCACTGGAAAAAGGACAAACGGTCAGAAAAGCGAAAAATGACGGTTACAACAAAAATGAAGCAACTGGAAGCATTTATGAAATTAAATGGAACGTACTCATAAAGTGTCATGGCATTAATCACAGCCAGAGAAGATTCCCTGAGAAGCTTCTTGACATTGATGACACCTTCTATATAAAGGGGAAACACGGGTAACATATGACTTATTGTGAAATTCTGAATCCACAGAGCTAGAGAGCACACAACTAAACAGGTGAAGTGCATAGTGCGAACCAGTCGAAGTTTAGTCGGAAAAATAAAATAGTACCCACGATGGCATCGCCAAATATTGGCGCTGAGCCAAACAACGAGGAAAACTCGTAGCAGTGTTAGAGGGCCTCATGAAACCGTAGAGGATGAACATGAAACCACATAGAGAGAGGAATACGTCGATGTTGACGCAATTCCCTCCCCGCATGTCGAACTAGCAAGCCCTACATCGGTGGAGGAAGAAACACAATCCCCAACAACAACTTCCATGAAAATCGATTCGCATGATGGTGCATAGGGCCACAAAAAAAATGATGCAGGAAACCTACAACAACCTGTGAGGGCCGAAGAAGCCCAAAGAAAAAATGGCAAGGCCAACATGCACACAGAGGCTGTGATGCCAATACCACATCCTGAAGTAGGGACTGCGTAACAACAGGAAGGGCTGGTCGAAGACATAACTAGGCAGCCAGATTCAAACATAGAGCACAGGCAAGTGGAGGCTGGGACCTCTAGCGTGCTGATCAGAAGAAAGGGAAAACATCCCATGGCGCGGTCCTCAAGCAACAAGCCCGACACAAGACTCATACTATCGCACATCCCAGAGGGAGTACAAGCCCCACCAACACTATTGGGTTGCGTGGAGAAGCTAAAGTATTTGGACCACGATGTGGCCCATGCTGGAAAATTCCATGAATTTGCGCAACATGTATACATGGAAAACATTGACACATGACCCTTCTACGACCCTATACTGCAACCAAAACCACGGGTAGCCGACTTGGCCAACACACAAATCCTGAACTTGGTGGAAATTCCCCATGTTGGTAGGGGGAAGGAAGTAAATAACTNCCTCACTTTTGAAGGTTGTGTTTAGCAAGACAATGGTCAACCTCAAAACATGCGACATAGTGAACTCTGTTCCTAACTCATCACTCACTTACAAACAAAAGAAGCATAGGAGAATATGTGGTTTCTTTGAGGAGTCCTCTGTCTAACCTGAGCAAATGAACAACTGCGGAGAAATGCCAGAAGTGTCTACTTAGTGGTTTGGTAAGACCATGAGGGAAAGTTGGAAAGCCGAAAAGGACTACATGAACCTGGAAGGAAAAGCTAGCAAAGAATTCACCTTAACCATCTCGCTTTGCAAATTAAAACAAACGTCATCCTCTCTCACTCACTCAGGGCATTATGCCGACATAAAAGTTAACTATAGCAAACGAGTGAACAGTGGGAGAGGGTATGCAAATATCTCTGTTGGGGCTATAGACACTCGCTGGCAGCAGAGCAAGGTTTGTGATGTCGGCGTGACTCCACCAGGGCTATGGACACTCGTTAGCAGTGGAGAAACACCATAGCAAGTGATCAAAGGTAACTAAAGGCTTCATGCCAGTGAATACTTTGCTAGATTTTTGTCTAAAAGGGCATAAGTCAGGGTTACAGGAACGAAGGAGGACTAAAGGTTAAAACCCTAGGGGTAGGCCCGAAAGCATCAACCAAAGAATTTCAAATGCAAAGGTAAAGAGGTTCTGATTTAAAACCAGTCAAGGTTCTCCATCAACTTCTGTATCAGCCGAGCCTTAGAGGAGGAACATATATTTTTCTTTCACCTAGTGAATCACTATTTGTTGAGCTCTCAACACACCCTAAAAATGTCTATGTCAATTTTTTTACTTTTTGGGTACCACTTGATCCTTTGCATTGTCTGTTTACACTTAAGTATGAAAAATGCTGCCTTTGTTTTATCATTTTGTGTTTTCATGTTGAGTCGTTTAAAGTCTGCTTGAGCATGTGAAAATCATCTTAACTTTAAAAGATAATAACATTTACTTAAGGAATCGATAGTCGAAACTTTTCCCCAACGCGCTTAGGAAATTCGGCATCAGGAAGGATTAGAAGTGGTGAAAATCACTTGAGAAAACCAAAATAGCCGATCATTGATCTTCACCGGTGTCGGAAGAAGAAAGTCTCTCGTCTCCGCGAATAATATTCACTAAAGGTATTGTCGAAGACTGATTCGGTCGACATCGACGAAATATTAGAAGAATAAGTGTTGAACGAAAACCGAAATAATAATCGCCGACCGTCGATTTCTGAAAGTTTGCGAGGTCGGAAGTCTTGAAGGACGGTAACCCACGGAGAAAACTACGTGTTAATTTTACTTTTGAACGCCGATCCCTGACGCCATCCTTGCATTGACAATCACAATATCTAGCTATTTTAAGCTTGTTCAACATGAACGAAGTCCCGAGTGCAATCCTTACCCACAAGCCGAGTTCTAGATTTTATTTTTTATGAGCCCTGAGTCAGTGACGCCACGTTAGCATCAATCGACATCAGAAGTTTCTAAAGGAAAATATCAATGAACTTACAAAATAACTCGGAACAACGATAATTATAAAATCACATAATTAACGAGAAACTTAGATGAAAACATGGTAGATCTACATACAAAAAGGAAACACGATACATTCGATTGCTATGACTAGAATCCTTTTAGGAAAAACATTTTTTGAAATTTCATATATTAAGGTTCCCGCCAAGCTCAGGTTACATACAAATAAACACCATCGATGCCTTCACTAATCGGCCCGGTTACATTGAGAACGTGAAAATCCTCACGACAAAAGGAGGAAACTATCAAGCGTCACTTCTGAGAATACAAGACAAGAGTCTGCCCATCATGTATCTACTGCGTCCGAACCTTCTCCCGAACTGCTCCTCACGCCTTGCAGTGTTTTCATTTTCTCCTTTCCCATCATCCTCTACGCTTCACGTAGCTGCACAATCGTATCTTGTGCTTCCCGAAGCTATCTCTAGAGCCAATTTGTGCTTCCTTCGTGACCTTGTGGTGTTGATACCTCTTGGTTCTTCGCCGCCAACTGTCTCTGCAGTTCTCTATTTTCTTGATAAAGTTTAGCTATGGCAATTTGTGCCTGCTCTAGCTGTTGGTTGGAGTTTCCAATGTTAGAACCGGATGTCTTTGTCTTTTGCATACGACTCTCGCTTCCTCGACTGGTAGTCCCGACAGGCTCTGACCGGGTCGCATGTGTCATGAATTCCTCAGCGGCAGGATGTGCACCCAGCTCAGTCGGGATATGTTCTCCTCCTCCCACCTCCGTATTTTTTCTGGGCCTTCCCCTCCTCCTCGGTGTCTGATTTTGAGAGGGAATGACCTCCAACATGTGTTCTACAGGCGTAATTTTCTTTGCTTCTACCTCCGCTTGACGCGCTGACATCGTTTCCGAGCAAAGGTAGGAACCTCCTTTTGAAGCCTCAGAGACACCCGACGCCAGTAAGAAAGAGTCCCAGGGACATTGGGGCTCAGTCCTGGTGCTCCGGCTGCCTCACAAACCTCGTCCCTTATTTTGAGGGGATCCCATAGTGTGACAACATATTTACTTAGACGTCTGCGGCTGAATAACGAAATACGACACAAAATTTTGCTAGAATTGAACTCGCAAGACCAACGCTATTGATGTATAAACTTGGCTGATGCGTAGAACCCCCACAAAACTTCTAGAATTTATAGTAGAGAAGGGAAGCAAAACATAACTTGCCAATAAACACTCACGATTCACGATGGGATGTCTTGAAGAATTAACGCGTCACAACTGCTCGACGGATACAATCTAGAACGCATGAAACACCGCCGATCAGAGTTACAGGGAATATAGAGTACGATCATTCCAATCTCTTTAATCTCCCCCAAATTCCATTATTAGCGAATGATAGTTGACACACTTGGTGATACGGCTTCCGGAGGAACAACTTGCCTCGATCTAAGGCATTTAACGACTTCCTTATTACGGTATCCGACCTTTTGGGAGCGTACGTGCACTTTTGACACACGTTTGACTCTGGCATCCTTTCCCAACCCCAAAGCGAAATCAACCACTATAATGGTTTCGACACTCGTATTTGTCGTATCTGGTTTGCCACACTATGGCGCATGGATGTAACCCATTTAAACCGAAAAGGAGCGGCGACGCGAACAAATAAATTACAGGGCATTCAAAAGGGTGACTGGGATCACGTAAGTATTAAACAATCGAGACTAATGAGCTCTATAGGTACGCACCAGTTAATTTTCTGTTTACATCTTACTATGCTTTGCCTGATAAGTAATTTCCAAACTATTTCAATCTCGATTGTAGGGAATATCCTTCCGACTACCGAACAAAGTTTGTTCCGTAACCTCGTTGAGGAACCTGAAAGAAACATCGAAGCGAAATCGACAAAGCAATGAAGGATATCGGACTCCCCGAGTTCATTGGCCCCGACAATTTCGTCGACTTGAGCAGCGTAGTGAAGTCACATACCAAGCAAGACTCGTTGTGGGCCGAATTGATCACAAAGATGACTGACGCGGTGCTAGGGAAGGTACGACGATTCATGGAGCATCCGGTTAGAGCTTGAACCGCGCTGCAACAATTGAACTCCAGTCTAGTAAAATACCGGACGCATGCGATGGACATCAGAGGGATTCACGCAACTTCGATGGAATAACACAGATTTCCATGGGCCCAAACTTGTGAAGAACTGTTTATCAATTAGTCTGAGTACGAAAGAAGTCACCCTTTTCAAGAGATATCTCGGGTTCACTGTTAAAGAAACTGTTAAAGGATGATGACACATGGCGATTTTTGTTTTTCTTAAATTGCACTTGGCCGTTATTTTCAGTTCAACTTTACATTATAAATAAAGACATTGACCAATTTAGTTAAGGGTCGATGGTTGTTGCAAGAAATCTTTCTTTCTGGTTGTTAAGAATTATTTTGAAGCTGTTATGAATTGAGAAGTCCTTCTGGACCAAAGACAAAGTTATTTTCATCAAATGCATGCATGAGTGGACACAAAGAAGAAGTAATTCCTTTCTCGTTTCATGAATAGATGTAACAAGTAAGAGCTGTCCAATTTATTGTCAAGTTATCTAGTGCAATGCTTTATTGCTATTTTCTTTAATGATGAAGATGATGAATCGTTGTGTGATTATGTGATGAATGATTATGGTAGATGAATTATTTTGGTTTCTGTTATCTTATTGCATATGTGTTTTCTTTCTGATAATTAGTAATCTCATATAGTGATTGAATGATCACATGGTTAACGTATTAATACTAGACCTGTGGTATAGAATTGTCATCTGCATGTTTGAGTAGCGGGTTATCCCAAGCTCAGCCTCTTCCCCAGTAGTTAGAACTTAATTTTGTTTTGTTTCCAAGTTGGTCTATACCGGCTTACACCTCACATTAGTCCCACCCAAGAGAAAACACAAAAGAGATAGTCCAAACTGAAGGAAGAGCCTTCACAAGAAAACGTTAAAGCCCATCGATTAATTGGCCGGATCGCAAGATCTGGAGAACGATTCCATTCCAAACACTGCAGCGTCTAATTGGGCCTCGGTTGCGGGGTTGGTTCCTACTGTTGAACTAGGGATTTAAGACCTATCAACAAACTTCAGCGCAGAGACAACAACACACTTCATGTTTGTGCAAGTGATCACCAGATTTGGATGCCCAAGAATCTTGGAGAATGCTCTGACAAAGATCTGTAATGTCAACATGGATGATTGGGATTTGAAAATACCAGTAGTATTATGGGAATACATGACTACATGCAAGAAGTTGACATGACAAACACCATTCATATTGGTGTATGGGCAGGGATAAATAGTACCATTAGAATTTCTGGTACCTAGTCTGCACGTAGCAACAATTACCAACATGATAGAAAGAGACACAGTAAAGGAAATGATAAATCCACTAATGGAGATGGAAGAGGAAAGAATTCTAGCAGGATTTCATCAAGAAGTACATAAATCAAGAGATAAATCTTGGCACAACACACATATAAAGAGGAATGGTTTCAAGGAAGGAGACCTAATCTTTCTCTATGATAGTTAATTTTATCAACATCCTGATAAGTTTAGAATGCATTGGCTAGGGACCTATGAAGTAAATATTGTCATAGATGGGGGATCTGTGCATCTAAAGGATCTACAAGGAACATAATTGAAGGGAATGATCAACGGGAGTCGAATGAAGCTGTATAGGGACAACCGACCACCTAACAATTAAAAGTTACATCGCAGTAAGAAAGACATGTACATAGTGTAATATAGTATAAGATAGGATAGAAAAATGACAAAAAGAAATAAAAAGGAGAAAAAAGAAATATAAAAAAAAAGAAGAAAGAAAAAACAAAAATAATTGGGAAACATTGTGCGCAAAAAAAAGTGGACTCAACGCGAAAAATAGAAAAGGGTCCGCACATAGTAGATGGGTAACATAAATCAAATTATGTGCACTAACCCAAAATCATAGCAGAAATGCACGACGCACTCAAAAATTTCAGCGCACTGGAAAAAGGACAAACCGTCAGAAAAGCGAAAAATGACGGTTACAACAAAAATGAAGCAACTGGAAGCATTTATGAAATTAAATGGAACGTACTCATAAAGCGTCATGGCATTAATCACAGCCAGAGAAGATTCCCCGAGAAGCTTCTTGACATTGATGACACCTTCTATATAAAGGGGAAACACGGGTAACATACGACTTATTGTGAAATTCTGAATCCACAGAGCTAGAGAGCACACAACTAAACAGGTGAAGTGCATAGTGCGAACCAGTCGAAGTTTAGTTGGAAAAATAAAATAGTACCCACGATGGCACCGCCAAATATTGGCGTGCTGAGCCAAGCAATGAGGAAAACTCGCAGCAGTGTTAGAGGGCCTCATGAAACCGTAGAGGCCGAACATGAAACCACATAGAGAGAGGAATACGTCGATGTTGACGCAATTCCCTCCCCGCATGTCGAACCAGCAAGCCCTACACCGGTGGAGGAAGAAACACAATCCCCAACAACAGCTTCCATGAAAATCGATTCGCATGATGGTGCACAGGGCCACAAAAAAAATGATGCACGAAACCTACAACAACCTGCGAGGGCCGAAGAAGCCCAAAGAAAAAATGGCAAGGCCAACATGCACACAGAGGCTGTGATGCCAATACCACATCCTGAAGTAGGGACTGTGCAACAACAGGAAGGGCTGGTCGAAGACATAACTAGGCAGCCAGATTCAAACATAGAGCACATGCAAGTGGAGGCTGGGACCTGTAGCGTGCTGATCAGAAGAAAGGGAAAACATCCCATGGCGCAATCCTCACGCAACAAGCCCGACACAACACTCATACTATCTCACATCCCAGAGGGAGTACAAGCCCCACCAACACTATTGGGTTGCGTGGAGAAGCTAAAGTATTCGGACCACGATGTGGCCCATGCTGGAAAATTCCATGAATTTGCGCAACATGTATACATGGAAAACATTGGCACATGACCCTTCTACGACCCTATACTGCAACCAAAACCACGGGTAGCTGACTTGGCCAACACACGAATCCTGAACTTGGTGGAAATTCCCCATGTTGGTAGGGGGAAGGAAGTAAATAACTGCGTCAAGTAGTTAATGGCGGTCCTCCATGGAGGCTTCTTATGGTTGGAGGAACCCATCTCAATCGACGTCGAGTTGATTTCCTTCATCACCAGTCTGTCGTCCATGGGAGAGAGTCCCACACAGTACCTGGATGATAAAACAAAGGATAAATATATAGCCAAGGAGATGAAGAAAACCTATGGCACAGAGAGGGGCTCGCGTGGTATAATCGTAAAAAGAATCAGCGATGCAACCAAAAGGATGACCACAAAGATTATAGCTCGCAAGATGCTAAGAAAGTATCATGAGGAAGTCCCTGCAGGGGTTGTCGCAGCTGCAACACAATGTGCCAGTGGCACCATGCTCAGTTGGGCCCCTTATCTACTGAACCTATTCCTCGATGACGACAAAGACGCGCAGGATTTAAGGACATAATTTTATTACTCTTGGTTAATAATCTTGATATCATTAATCGGGTGGAGGGAGCCACCATATTCTTATTTTTGAGACAGGATAGGTCGTTTCCACACAATGCGATACAACTTAATGGGGATCACTTTGGACCCCAAAAGAAGAAGTGGAAACACATGTACCTTTGTGTGGTACCTTAGCGACATCCAAGAAAGCATTGCAAACACATGGAGGATCACTCCAGAGATTTTCGCACAATACCAAGGTATTGCAAACTTCAGAGCCACGCGCCACACCATGTGGATACAGAGGCGCAACACTCCAACCAAGGAATGGTTGTAACTCCGATACTGCATCAGTGGAGAAGATGTAGAAATAGCGATGCACGATTGGAAATATGACTGGAAGATCCCACTCATTTCTAAGGAAGTTCCCACAGGAAAGGAGGTCAAAGCAGGGGGATTTAAGACACCTGCAGGAGAAGTTGAAGCCAAGTCAGAAGCCGGTGCAACAGAAGAAGGGGAGTGCGCCAAAGAAAGATGCATAGGCAAGAAAAAAAGACACTTCCCAAACACTGGGAGAACAAGGAATGTCAGATACAGTGACACAAGAAACCCCCTCGACAACCACCCCACAGGAAACAGGGAAACCCAAGCAACCAATCATACATACAAGGTGTCGCGCAAGAAGGCCTAGGGGCACAAGCAGCTGCCAGAGTACACGATTATTGAGGATGATTCCGACCTCGTGGTATAAAAACTACATGAATGTGCAACTGAGGAGTTCGAATATTCCCAACACCAAAGAGGCTGAATTAAAGATGAGTTGGCTGACATAAGGCAGGTCCTAGAGCAGATGAGAGCAACACACATGCCTAAAAGGGGAACAAAGTCCTTCACCACAGCAATAGAAGTAGAGGCAAGGGCTACGCTGAGCGATCAAGATACCATCGAAACTATAGCACAGACGAGCCCAAACTTCCAAATCACATCCAACATGCTACATATGTATGAGACCATAACCCATACACCACTGAAGGATCTAGCACAAGTAGAGTTGGTGATGGCAAGGATACCAACCAAGGCACTGTACAAGCTTCAAGTCAGTGTTGGGCAGAAAGTGCAGTCGTGCGCAAGAACATATGCAACCGAATTGCAACATACAAAGAATGGAAAGGAAGCCTTAGAATTGGTAGTCGAGCAGTTCAAGCTCGAAACCAAGGAGAAAAAAGAACGCACAAACCAAATGGAACATGGTCTGACAATGGTTTATGATCGCATCCCTGACAACGCGCAAGCAATAGAAATAAGTGCAGAGGAAAATATTAACCTCATCGCACAGACATTCGATCAGTACATGCAGGAGATCGAGGAATTAAAAGAGAAGCTCAACCCCACAACTCCTCCGGAGGTGAGAGAAAAAAGGAAACAAGAAGCTACAGTTCAAATAGTAGAGATGGAGAAACAAGTCAGCGCAGTGGCATAATTGTTTGACCGAGAAACGCAGCTCTGGACAACGCTGGAGGAGGAAGAGCATGCCCAATAGTGGGACCAAGAAGAAGAAAGAGAAAGTGAAACTATCCAAGAGCTCATACAAAAGCATAAGACAATGAACATTATGGAGCGCGTAAAAGGAAATCAAGATTTAAAGAAGCTACAGGCAGAGCTAAAATCCGCATAGAGGCAAAAATAGGAGAGACAAGCGGAAGTGGAACCACTCCAGGAACAAGCAGCGCAGAGGATCACACAAATGGAGGAGGAGAAGAAGAGCATGGCACATGCATACACAAAGAGCGCAACACTGATCCAGGAGGAGATCACAACGCAATCAATAGAGGCACTGACAGGAAAAGCCGCACAGGTCTAGTCATGAGGAAGAGAAATTGCAAACAAGTTCCACAGCCTAGAACAGACTGTTCAAGGAGCACACACTATCTAGGTGGCTTAGGACGAGCCACATGTCAGTGTTGGAGGCCTATTGGGCGCATGCCTATTTTGAGGCAATACCTATTTTTGGAGAATAAAACTCAGTTTTGGAGAAGAACAAGTGGCAAGAAATTCAACACGTGCGAGGGAAAGGCGCATGCAAAGAAGGAAAGCATGCAAGGCACGAAGGTAGTAATACCTAACCATGTTATGGTTATGGCTTTGGAGTGTAACGATTAATAAGACTGTAAAATAGTATAAATAAGCACCGAGGAGGTCTAGGTCAGGGTTCAGAGTGTAGTTGTTTGCTAGTAGTAATTCGGGTTGTGAGCTATTGTGATACAATTTTGTAAGATGTTGAGCTATAGGGGAGAAAAGTGGTGAGATATTGAAGGTTAGGTCATCGACTGAGGATCCTGGTGTGATCCAGTCTGCCTCACAGAGGTTGTAGAACCTTGTTCATGATTGTATGATTAGAATTGTAGTGCATGCGACGCCATATTTTGCAGCAAACATAATTAAAGAGCTTAATGAGCCATATCTTTGTGGATGTAGCCCAGGAGGAGGTGAACCACGGTAAAACTTGTGTACTCTCTAATGAGTGAATGCATGTTTACTTTATGTTAATGGTTGATCATATTTAATTCCGGCTAATACTTGATTTACACAGAATTGATTAGCTAGATCCATTAAAATGCATGTATAAGCTTACAGATGAGTGGATCTTAATAATACTAGTTTGAGTAATCAATTTAAGGCTTGAGAAAGATAAGTTACAATCCCATATCCCCTCTCTTTCCTAGACTGCAAGCACCTAAGACTTACAGTCACCCATAGAACTATCTCGGGTGAGACTGCACAATACATTCTGTGTGCTACGTTGCCTTCTGGTTTACTAGGAGGGCCGATAGTTTTAGAGGGTTTTGTTGAAAAACTATTCATATAAGAATCTAGGTCAACGAAGAAGTGGATAGAAAGAGTAATAACCAATAGGGAAGCCCAAATTATTCCATAAATATTCATATAGGATGTAAGTATACGCTCCCTTGTCTATAATGCATCGGTGGAATACAATGTTTCTAATTGTGACTAGGATTTGGAAAGATACCAATGAGGGGAGACTAGGCTCCGAGTTACCCAAATCAAATGTAATAGGATTGGAATTAGAAGGGTGAACCACTACCAACACTGACAACAAAATTTCCTTTGTGAAGGACAACTCTGCATGACCTCCAAATCTAACATGGTTGCAGGGGACCGGGCCAGATTGTTAATGATGCTATAGTGTGAGACACCCTTTCATGAGGGTTGTGAGAGGTACACCTTAGAGGTTCCTTTGGTACCCATGGTGTAGGATTACTACTAGGGTGTGGGATCAATAAGAGTGTTCTTATTGGTAGTTGGATGTATTTTGATGTGGTTGGAGATAAGTTGAGAGGTATATCATACTTACGGTTGCGGGTTTGGAGATGGATATTAGTTGAATCCATGTAATTTTTCAATAAGTAGGATCTATAGGTTGATATTGAATCAAGGGTTGGTATTCTTATGATGATTGGGAGGATTTACTAGTTTCCTTCTGATGCATACCCCCCTACTCTCCCTCAGGGCTACGCGACCTCTTGGTCAGATTCTCCGAGCCGAATCAGATCTCTGAAACCTTAATGGTCTCACTTGTGATTAAACACAGGCCCTTTCAGTCTTTTGGTGCAGGTTCTATGACACTCACAACCTCTCCCTTCGCGTTGCTGAACTATCAAGGTTCAGACGCTAGCTCCTCTTCCTTTAGCCCTTTCTCGTATGTGACCTCGAGCTATGTCCTCACATAAGAAAGTGATTGCGGGGCAGCCTAGAGTGGTTTGAGACCACACCACTTTTCTCCCTACAATTCACTATCAGCTGCCACATGTCCTTTTGGCAATACCGTGGTTTCATTTGTCCATCTCTAAGATTTTTAAAACCCGATCACTTTTTGTCCCCGCAATTAAGCATGACCGTCGATCTATGATCTTGGGCGTTTCCTCTTGATCGAAGGCTAAGGTCTATCCTCTTTCAACCTTGATCAACTATCAATTAATGACCCTTCTCCTCCTTTCGCACACACTCCCAGATCCCCACGATCTATTGACGCGTGCCCTCTTTCCAAATCGACGACTACGATCGATTTCGCCCTTCGGGAGTTTCAACTCTCAACCCTTGCTTCCTCTGAAATGAATATCTTCCAAAGTGGAAGATCTCCTGACACCTATCCTCAACAAACGAACGACTCAGATGAACTCTGTCTCTCCGGCCTTCAGGAGTTCTTGTTCAACACACTCCTTTTTCTCCCAGAGTGACTTTTCTCTGAAATGGCAGATCTTCTGCCATGCGTCCTCCTCAAATCAACGACTCTCGTCCACTTCATTAATTTGGCCTTCGGAAGTCTCAAATTCACGCTCTGTTTCTATCAGAGAAATTTCACCCGAAATACACGATATGTCGACGTGTGTCTTTCTTGATCTGATAGTCACGATCCACTTCAGCTCTTCGGGCTTCAGGAGTTTCAGACTCCTGCGCACTCGTTCTTACGGGAGTGCTTTCGCCCGAAGTTGACAGATTTCTACCACGTGTCCCTCTGGATCTGAAGGTCCAGATCTTCTCCGCTCTCGTAGACTTCCTTTCAGAGTGTTAGGCCTTCGAACTTTCTGATCTCTCACCACGTGTCCTTCACAACGGACGATTGTGATCGACTTCAACCTTCAAGACTTCGGGAGTCTGTCACACTCTACACTTGAAATCCTTCGAAGTGACTTTCCCTGAAGTCTCAGATCTGCTGACACGTACCCCCCTGGCGACCAAAGATTAGGATCTACTTCGGCCTTCGTCTCTTCGGCGCTTTTGCTTTTTGATTTTCCGAGAACTCCCAAAGTACTTTCTCTCTGGAGTCCCATATCTTCTGCCACCTGTCATCCTAGACGATGGATAGTCCCGACTGACTTCGGGACTTCAGAAATTTCTCTCTCTTGTGCACTCTCAAAGGACTTAATACTCATGCAGTTTACCTAGATCCGACAGATGTTGATCCCTCACACTCAGATCCAATGGATGGGATCTGTTCTCCTCCTCGGCGCGCTCCTTCTGATGTCTGGACGTAGATCGAACGGTCCAGATCTCTTCGTGCAGCTGATCTGACGACTAATGTTGCTCTTCCTCTTGAGCTTATCCATTCTCCCGAAATTGGGAAAATTTGCAAGTGTTCAAAGGTTTCTTCCTATGAACCTTCTGCTGTGAGCCTGAATGCTTGGGTCTCAACTTGAGATTCTCCTCCTGAGCTTCGAGACTTGGAATAAGTCAAACTCTTGCACAATTCTCATGCTATCTCTTCTGAGCTTCAAATTGGCTCAGAACTCTAAAGGGTCTCGACCCTTCTGCTTCCTTCAAAGGAATTTTCTAGTACCCTCTTGGAAACTCAACTCTCTCTTGAGCTTTCGAACTTGAACAAGTTCGCCTCTGCACACTCCTTGCACTTAACTGAGCCTTCAGACGACTTCTTTCAACATTTTGTCTAAGTGTTGGCCCGGTGCACTCCTTGCAAAAGTCTTCCTTCTGAGTATTCAGTAAATCTGTGAATATCTTTCTCCGATACTCTTCTCCTTGAAGTTGACAGAGAGTTCTCTTTGTGCACACTTGCACCTGCTCGATGCCCACCTAGAAGAGCTCTACAAATTTCTCAGTGACTCTGTCTCTCTGTGCTTCCTCTACATAGTTTCTCCTCTAAGGTATTCAACAACCTAGAGGCTTCCTCTGAGTTCTTGTCACTTTAGTGCGCCCTCTTGGAACCTTCTTTTATAACTCCACATAGTTCCGATGCGCGCTCATTGCCTTGGCTACAAAACTTCCAATGTTCTGTTGTGCACTCCTTGCACAACCTAAAGAACCCAGAATGATATTTCAAACTCAACATAGATAGAGGAATCTATCTTCCTACTGCAAATGAAACCTATCATGCATCTACAGTGTTATCACATGAGGTCGTCAAGGGTCGTATGTGATTATTGTTAATACCTATGTCTGTACCCTCGTGTCATCTCTCTCTCTCTCTTTCCCCCACCGCCAAGTCCTAGGATCTTTCCCTCTGACTGATAAATTCGTTTCCCCCCTTTGTTGACGACCTGGTTTCCCTTGGTGTCTTGCTCGACCAAGTCCCGACCCGAAGCTTTTCTGTTTTTCTCGAAGAAGGATGAACACATATCGTGATCTTTGGTCCAAATTACCGGTCATCTTATTTTCTATTGATTGAGCTCACATCGAGTCGTCCAAGTGCTTTGTTTGTAAAGTTAACAACCATGAGCACAAAGCACAACATTCAGAACAATCCATTTTGGGCTTGAAACACAAGCAAGCAGACATGCTCGATTTTCAATGGCGTAGATCCCAAGAATAGTTCAGATCAACGGCTCTCGAGCATTCGAGATTTCAAAGTGGCACAAGGATTAATGACTAGACAGAGGAGCCGAAGTCCCGAGGTAAATCTGAGCCATTGAAGGATGAGGTCACGTGGAGGTAGATCCCTCACTTTGGAAGATTCACTTCATAGGATTGTAAGAGCTAGACACTGAAAAGGCCCGAATCCCGAACTCCCGAAGTGATTGTGAACCATTGATCTTCGTAGCAGGAAGCAAGGTCCATCCAAGAGTGGTACGTGGCAACAAAAGTGGGGCTTTCCAAGATCATAGATCGCGATCATATCAACGACTCATGTGTATTCAGCATGTCAAAATTGTGCGAGGATTAGTGGCTAGGCAAAATCCCCGGTGTTGCAGATCAAGCACCACGTGTTATCTAGGAGGCTCCCCAGGTCCAGAAAATGCTCAAATATAAAATTTATCAGAATTGAATGAAACCAATTCTATTGCGATCGACTCGTTGCATTGATTTCGTCCATATATTTACTTTCTCAAACGAATGCTGTATGTGAGAGTTATCGCACTCTGACCGTTTTCCCAAACAGGTAAAAAGTCAACAAGTCAACAGAAAAAACAAAGTCAATGTTGACATCAACATGACATCACCATGCTGACGTAGAATTGAGACATGTGGCAACACAACATAAGTTGACTGGGCACAGGGCAGATCCACTCAGAAGTTGACAAGTGACATTTTAAGCAAGCAAATGAAGAGGTTCAACGTGGCCCAGACATGGGCTGCCACGTGGCACCCTATCACTAGATGGAAGTTTAAAATGTTGTTGGGGTTCATGGGTTTCAAACCCATGACCTATGATTGAGCGCAAAGTCTTGGGAGATGACCATTTGCCAATGCACCAAAGCTTATGTTATGGGTCAAAACCCACTTTAATATAATTAAAGTGGTATATATGGTGTAAAGTGGCACAAAGGGGGTTGGGGCTAAGCCCTAGCCCGAGGTTTCTTCTTGTGGTATACAACCAGGGTGCGGGTGTGTTATTTTAACCGCTCAACCATCAATCAAGGGGTGCGTTTTGTTAGCACCCTCCACCATATGATACAGAGCTATAACCTAGGGTTAGGCAGGATATGAGGGGCTCAGTCCCATTGCACTGTGCCACATGACCACTATTTGAGGGATAGGGGCTAGCGCGGAACCCAAAGGGTTGGCGCTTGGCCACCTTAGTTACCATGTGACCTACATTTGCATGCACGCCCAACCCTATTGGGCTTAATTTGATTTTTTATGCACAGTTGGGTTTTTTCCCCTATAGTTTGGCCCAGATTGAGAATTTTTGAGGATATTTTGGCCATTTGAAGGGTGATTTGATCCCAAAAAGAGGCGATATTCTTGTGGGAAGTTGGGCTTCCTCATCTGAACCTAAAAACTATATAAACTAGGCTTATTGATCTTGAGAGGGTACTTTTTGTATGCAGGGAATGTGAAGAAGAGTTGGAGTTTTGAGCCCGTTTCTCATGTTTTGAGGGGCATTTTGTCATGTTTTGAGAGGATTTTATTGAGGCATGTGTGCATATGCACAAGGAGGTCTTGTACAATAGATCAGAATCCTTTTGTAACAACAAAGAGCCATTGTAAAGAGAACTTGAGCATTTGAAGAGAAATAAAGAGGTCCTCCACTTGGAAGCGGGCCCGAAGATGTAGCTAAAGATTGGTGAACTCCGTTAACAAGTTCTTGTGTCTACTTCTCTTTCTTGTTTTTTTGTTATCTTCACTTATTTGCAACAGGGTTTATGATGACTAAATTCTTTAATAATTTATGAGCATCAAGTAAAATGCCATAATTGTTATTCCGCAAAAATTCGTAGAATTTATGTATTTCGAATTCTTATCGATCCGATGCATAAAGTACATAAACTTAACTTGCAATTTTGTCAGTAAAACCTCTCATTTTTGGATCAACGTGTCCTTCTCCATTGGACGATCAATATTTACTTCGGGAATGCAAACTTCGGGAGTTTTAGCTCCTCCCCTCTCACTTTCATCCAGAGTGTTTTCTCCCGAAGTCCACAGATCGTTGTTGCATGTCCATCCAAATCTAACGGTGGTAGTTTGCTTCGGGACTCCGGGCTTCAAGAGTTTCAGCCTCCTCGCTCCCATTTTCATCCAGAATGTTTTCTCTTAGAGTTAATATATCCCTGCCGCGTGTCCTCCTAGATCAACGGTCATTGTTCACTTTAGAGCTCCAGCTCTACATGCATACCACCCCCGAGCTTTGAAGTGCCAAAGTACGAGGAAATCATCAGTTCAGATATGTGGCACTCTCGTCAGTCATGAAACCTGGCATCCATCTGGAAATGACATGTGGCACCCAGTCCAGGCAACTTTGGGCATATCATTCGCTTGTTTCCAAGTGACACGTGTCACCTCTCTTTTCATGACACGCCAGTGTAGTGACGTTAGACCAGCATGTTAGATCATCCTTCGAGAAGTCTTCTTGTTCAACGCCAAAAGTAGCACCATCTCCAAGAACGGTTAGAATGACCCTAAAGTTGGTAGGTGGATAAACTTTAGCGATGACGTTAAATTTAGCAGGTGTGCCCAGACCGCATATCGCGATCAGATCAACGACCACATTTCATTGCGGGGACACAACATGATTGAACGATAAAATTCTTGAGCAGTCCCACAATTGAAACCATGGTATAATGAAATAGATACGTGGCGGAAGGTGGTGGATTGCGAGCTCAAAAGCAGTGTGAATCCAAACCACTTTTGACGGCCCCACAATCAAGTGCTCATATAGCATCAAATTCAAAAGCAACGTGTGGCAGCCACCTAGGCATTAAGCCTCATCTCGGTCGTGATGAAGGACCAGTTAATGAAAAAGGAGTGGTGGTTGAAACCTTGACGCACTCCATAAATATAAGGCATGGAGGATCTGACCGTGGAGACAAAACTGTCAGCCTAAGGTACCCCTATGGACGGTTTTTCTTGCAGGTCCATGTTGAGCTGAGTTTGCGTCTGACAGGATAATACACACACTTTCTGATAGAAGAAGGCATAGATAAAGGATTTGAATGGAATGGCCAGATCACACCCCTGGTAGTTGTGGAATGATCTGAGTATAAATAGATTAGTTCAAGATTTTTTTAAGGTCATCAACTGGTTGAGCAGAGCTCCCAATTGTGTAATTTTGATGCTAGAACTGTTCTCTGGTTATGTATCAAATTTGAGACTTTCGCATTAATAGAAGTCAACCTTTTTCGTCTCTTTGTTTAGACTGTGCTGAAACACTCGAGCATGGATGATCCAGTTGAGGGTTGTGGTTCTATTGTAATGTAGCTTTGATTATAGTAGTGTTGTGACCAATTTTAGTCAGCTTCTTTGTTACCTTATTTCCCCTTATGCTGAAAGGCTCGGGCATGGAGGATCCAGTCGAGTTGTTGTAGTTGCATGATAATGTAGGTTTGATTATTATGCGGCTGTAACATATTTTAGTGTCTGAAACTTGAGTTCAAGAGTTCTCTTGAGCCTGGGTTTTTCTTCACCATGCTGCTTGAAAGACGAATGCCCGTAGAAGTCTTGTTCACCTCTCTCACTAAGTCTTCTTTCTACTCACACTTAAACTCAAATCACTGACTGAAGTTAAAGAGGACCTCACTTCCCTGTGCATTGCTCGTCCAGTTTCTATGATTAAAATCATTCTTGTACTGAGTTTTGTCCATTTGACCTCCACTCATAAAAC
>JZKD02S0146316.1:0-23684 GCA_000966675.3 Picea glauca
ATATTTTAATTGTTTTTGTTTACTCAAAAGGGAGATGAAAATAAAATTGTTGATGTTGTGACCTTGACCCAATAAAATGAAAAAAGAGATGAATGTGCAATTTTTTCAATTCAATGAACTCTAATTACAGTAGGGAGAAGGTATTCGTTTGAAGTACAAAAATCTACGAATTGCAATTTCTTAATTTCAAATGAACACAATTCCAAATAACCATGAAATACAAAATTTTCCAATTCTTCTCTTTAACAAATATTTCGAATGTAAAATTTTTCTTATGAAAGATTACTAAAAATAATAAATGAATTCAGTTCTTCCTTTTCAAAACTAAATCAGAGATGTGATGATGAAAGAAAAATGTAATCCAAAAAAATCAAGACATTCTCAACACAATTCCTAAATCAAACTCGTTATATAGACAAAAATGAAAAATACAAGAAAACCTTTTGTCATATGCAAGAAAAAAGTGTTTCTTAATCAAGAAACAATATGGAAAGTAAAATCAATCCAAAACTTGAAAAAAACAAAAGAACCTTTTTCAAACAAGCACCCAGATCAAGATCTAAGATTATATCCTTGTGACAACGATCAAAAGAAAAAAACTTGCAAAATGAAAAGAAATACTTTCAATCACTGAAAACCAATCATGAGCAAGATTTACACTCATAGATCAATCAAACATGGGAATCAAAATCTCACCTAGGAAACTAAGGCAAATCTGGGTGAAAAAAGACAAATTGACTCACTCCAACAAATTCTACAGGAGTCATTACAGGCTGGGTATAGGACACAGTGGGACAAGCAAAGGTCTTCATAGGATACTAGCAAAGCACAATGTGATGTCGTCACACTGGATTGGTCAAGCAGGATGCGACATCTAAGGGTTGTCGCAGGCTGCCAATATGGTGTAGTGCGACGATATCTATAAATGAGGAAAAAATGGGAGAAAGATAAAAAATCTAATTGAACTTCTAGACCCAGGGAGTCCAGATGGATCACCCACAGACTCAAAGAGTGAATTTATTTAGAAGAAGGCAGGCCAAAAGAAAATGGGAAGAAAAAAATCAAAAGGAAGTCGTATCCCCAGTATGGTCGCTAACCATGAGCATCTGAGTTCTCAACCAGTCAAAAAATACATCATGATATCTAACGATAGGACCGGCTGCATGTTGTGCCATGAGGTCGACCCACCTCTTCATTCTTGGATCCTTTGGGGAAGGTATACCCCACTCTACTTGTAAGAGAAAATTGGGACCCTCTCTAGGAAGAAGGATAAACAAATAGAACTGTATCAGAACTATTTCAATCCACCACTCCTACACTTGGTCAATTGTTTTTTCATACTTTTGAGAAACCCTTCACACCAATTGAAAGATCGGGGCTCCATACGCTCCAGGGCATACTGAAAATAGATCTAAAGAGCCATATGGGGAGCTGCAGTTCCTACCATGAGTGTGATGGTATAGAGGATGGTCTGTAGAGGCAATTCTTGAACAACTCTTATAGTGAATTTACCGCTATGCTTCTGGGTACCTGGCACACAATGTTCATTGATATACTAGTTCATGGGCTCCTCGCCACCCATGCTACCTGTAAGTGTTACTCAGGACCAACGAAGAGATAGTTAGTTAAGAAGTAGATATCCTCGATATCTATCGTAAGAGTGTGAGCACCCACATGAAACACCTCCTACATCCCACATGTGATCTAGGTACTCAAGTAATCTCAGTTGGGCCCTCATACACTGTATTTTGAAGAATTTCAAAAACCCACACTGTTAGAGGGCCATTACTATTCCCGGGTCATTCCCAACAAAGTAGTATTCCTCCTCATTCTCTCTCTCTCGCCATTCCAACATTTTTACCATGGAAAACCTGCAATAGAACCATAAAGAGAGATTAGCATCATTATCTTCTTCCCTGGAGAATTTTTATTGGCAAATTCATCCTTAAAAAATTTTGGGGTTGCGCACGTCATAGGCTAGGGCATCTGCATAGTGCAGAGTCATCACAGGATGGCTATAGAGCCACCTGCAATGATCTAATATCGTCACAGGGCCCGATATAGGGCACCTGCGATGACCTTCGCGCATGGGTACCCCCAAATGGTTAACCCAAAAGTCTATTTTTAACCAATGAAAAACAAATTTTAATCCATGGAAAGATGGAGGAAATGAAGATTACTTGTTATATGGAGAGGGTTCGTCAAATGATTAGTCGTGCCCTCTGCAATCCACAGTTGAAAATCAAGGTAAAAAGGGGATTTGGAGCAAGGTTTGGATGAAATGTCAAATGAAATAGTGAAATGAGGTTTTTACCCATTTTTATTGATTTTTTCACTTTTTCATTTACATTTTATATTATTTTATATGTTTCATATAAACCCTAAAGTCCTAACAACTCTAAAAGTGGTTGATTTTTGCACATAAAAATCCTAGGAGTGAAACGTTGAAACAAGGATCCATTTTTTTATTTGTTTTTATACATTTGTCACATCTACAGATCCTTTTAGGGTTTTTCAGGAAAAACTCCGAGCAAGTCTTGATTCTTTCTCATGCTCGTGAAACCATGGGAATGTTATCGAGTAGTCTTTTGTCATTTTTTTGAACTCGTAATCGTGACACAAAAAATGAAACCTATGGAATATCCTTTAATCTCTTTTCACGCTCCATAAAAACGAAAATATTGTTGAGCGACCTTGTTATTTTCATCCTCGTAAAAGTATTTGAAGAAAACATCTCACGAGCGGTAGGTTATCACTTTTTTGGTCTTGTCAGATTAATTTACGAAAAAGGACCTGATGGAGTTCTCTTTAAGTGTTTTTCAAACTCTTTAAACATGGAAAACCTCTGAGTTTTGTTTCTTTGAACTCATTAAACAAACATCGAAATACCCATATGGGATCGAAACACTCCTTATTAGGTTTTGTTAAACATACTCCAAGGGATTCATCTAAAGGATGAGCTTACATCAACAAGCATATGTTATCCTCCTCAAGCTTGTGTAAAAATAAAGAGGTACTCGCCAGAAATGGTGGGGGGGGGATTTTGGAAAGGAATGTGTCTCTGTATTTGTGTTAGTGGAAGTAATATTCGCTCTTGAATATGACACCCCCCTTCGTCATTGTATCTGGGTTGGGAAATCTATTTGTCTCTCATTTTACCATCTACAAATTCATATATTGGGTCCTCCTTGCGTCAATGTTTCCAATACCATTTTCGTGTGATTCATATGCTCAAGAGAATTCCAACCTTAATAAGCCTCCTATTGAGTCAACCATTTGTTGTTATAAATTTTCTACCATGTCGGCCTTCCCTAATTCATTTTCAAATCACTTCACACTCTAATCTACCTCAAATCTATTACTTATTTCATGCCATTGATGAGGGTTACATTAAGGCCTTCTTGTGATGAGTCTTTTCCTGTCGACTTCAACTCATTATCCAAGAACAGGACTTAGAAATCATTCAGTACCTTAGAGCCTGCATGCCTCAATGGCAGGTCTCTTCGCTTCCAACATTGGGTTCACATCATTGACCCCTAATTAGAAGATTCCATGGAGTGTTTGACTTCAACTCATTTATTCACATTCATTGGATTGTACTGGGTTACCTTGGGATTCATTGACATCAATGATGATTTCCCTCTCACTTGTTAACGTTTTCATTAATGACCGATAATCAAGTGATTTCAACCATGTTTGACTTCAACACCTGTAATCGCATGGTTAGATTCGTACTTAAGGATGATGGAAATGAAGACCCCGGATCATACCATTCTGGTCCAAGTTGTGACGGAGTATTCATGATTTGTATTGATACATACATCCACTTTGTATGTCTCGTGGCTATGTCCAAATTTGAATTATTTAGAGCGTAGATCCACAATGTATTTTGGGTGGTTATGTCGATTCATAATGACATGGATCCATGATGTATGTTTAATGGCCATGACTCACTTGACATTTTGTAATCTGAGTATGGGAATGCCTACCTAGAACAATGGTATATTATTATGTTGATGCTTGACTGTCTGCAGGTTCTCGATCAGTGCGCTCCTTGTTCGACACACACATTCTACAAAGTATTTCGGTTATCACAAGTTCCAGCTTCATACTTTGGGGGAATTATGTTACACATTATTTTGGTCACCCCAATGATCCATTGAAAAACATGTGTTCATGTTCCTAAAAAGAGTCTTTTTCCATGAAGAAAGTGATTGTCTTTATCTTCTCAAAAACCTTATTAAGGAAGGTCGTCACAGGCTGCAAAAGGCACAGGGTGTGATGATGCCTGATTGTCACGCCCTACTCTAGGGTTGGACTGTAGTGTCTCTGCAGGCTGGACTATAGCTAGGGTGCGAGGATATCAAAATTCAAGGAAAAGTCAAACTTCACGAAAGTTCTAGATGGGGATCTTATAGAAGATGAGGTGGGATCTGAATGGTTTGGATATCACTCACTTATCTGATTTGGTGGGATCATCCTAATCTCCTCATCCATATCTCTTTCCCCTATATAAAGAGGGATATTTCATGGAAAAGACTAAGGTTGAATAGGATAATAATTGGATGAGGAATTATACTTCATCTCATACTTGAGAGATTCATCTCAGTTCATCAAGTCATTGTGGATCTTCTTCATTCAAGGTTGGAGAAAAGGGTCATCGAAAGGATACCCTGCGACATCAAGGCATTGGTTGTATTCTCCACTTTCATTTTAATATGATACAGTGATATGTTTCTTTCCCATAAAACTTGTCTTTTTTTATTGTATGATTCCTTGATCACATACATAGGTTCTTGTTGAGTTCATTGTATTTCTTTCACTTTGGTTGGCTTGTGTTCCCTTGTAGATCCAATATCACAAGAGCACCAGAGTGGAGCTAGAATGGCAATGGCAAGAGGAAGCGATATTTAAATGGTATGTTGTTTATCTCTTGTTAAATAGTAAACTCAATAGTTAGAGCTTAGGGACAACATCATATTCTGTTATGTTTTTTTCTAGATCTAGATGGATTTAGGGAGATCCATTTATATCTACATTTATCGATTAATCCCATAAGAACATCGGTGACTCATTTTCCTCGGAGCAGTTGGAAAGTTTGTTGAGACATATGTGGAGGCAGTTGGTGACTTACATAGATAAGAGGATCATATGACTAGGTTAGATCCCAATATGAAGTATGGAGTAGTAGTGTAGTGACAAATGTTGGACGTGTGAGACTTGTGCACTTGGAGCATTTCATAGACATGTGATAGAGAGGATGATAGAATGATCATTGAAGGCAGTATCACACTTGACTTGGAAAGACTTGTCAATGAAACATGGTTCCATGGAGGGCATGATTGTAGCAGTGATGAGGCGGCCCAAGGATCCTATAATTTTTGGGATGAGTGAAGAGATCACATTTTCTTTGTCATAGAGGTGGTAGACGTGCGGTGATTTCTCTGACTCTTCACATAACTTGGATATGAAATGAGTTGATAAAAATCATGAGAGGAAGTGACAACATCTTTTTTTTTTTAGTGACACCCCAATGTGACAAGGCCAAGGGGGTTGCCTTATCAATACATTTTGTGGATGAGTCGAGTTGCGGAGGGAGGAGAATAGTTTTGACATGCAAGGTGTGCCTTCCTACGGGTGAATAAGGCGAATGGACTGACCATACAATCAATTACACACTTGGATGAGTTAGTGCGCATCAACATAGAAAAGGGGTGTACAATGATTCATTCATGCGATACTTGGTTGACAGAGAAACTTCTTGATGGAGTTGGAAAATGACAAAAATAGTGAGGCACGCATGATCTTGCCTTGGTGTTTTTGAGTTAGACAATGTGGTGTAATCATGGGAATAAACAATTATGTTCGATTATGTAGAGCCACGATCGCAAATTGGATGTGAGACTGGATTGATCACCCAACTTGTTCAAAACATGGGATTTGGAACCATGTGAGGAGACATGACATATTTTAGTTGGAGTATGGTCGCAACAGTTTGACACAGTAGGTAAACACTTAAAATGTTTTGGAGTCGAAACTCACGATCGTAGAATGAGTAGCAATGTTGTAGGTTGTCGAGTTGACAACAACTAGGAGTTGGGGAGGATGTAAGGCCTCCGATACCTAGCTTAGGTGCACACATTTTCTCCTTGTCTTAACTAAATATCAGGCAGTGGATGCATGCATGCGACACACTCAAACGATGTGCACAAGATGTATTGGGCACCAAGACGCCCCTCGACAAACCTTGATGAGGATGTTGGCACATTAGTGGGTAGAAGTACCTTGGGTTCTTAGCGCACCAAGAAGACTCACCACAACACCTTGGCAAGAAACTTTTACATGTGATGACATAAAACACATGTTTGGATAAGTTGGTGAATTATAGACACAAAGGCGTCATGACGGTTCGACTAGACTCATCATGCGAGTGCAAGCCCAAGTTATGGGATAGTTAAACAAGGCATGGGCATGACACGATTCAACAAGATGAAGTGTGGTTTTTTGGTTGGGTTGATGTGCCCAAGTTATGGGTTGACACACCTGAGGCTCAACCCAACCCACAACATGGGATTGCACTTGGATAACCACAGGGAGTCTCAGATCAAGTATCTGGTGAAACAGATGGAAGGTGGAAGGTATTTTCGAAGTAGACAAGGAGACTGCTCTATAGTTCCACATGAGGAAGTTGGATGAAGGGCCGAGACAGGACGTGGATCGGAAGCAGAACCGTGGAAGCATATCAACATCGATGATTATTGTGCTCCTTATACATTGGTTTGTTTTAAACGAGATACACACTCGATTCATGTATGATAATAAATGAGACGGTGTTAGGTTGCGTTGGGATGCCTGATTTACACATATATTAGACCATGTGTATGTTTCTTGTTCTTGTATGAATTATGCTAAGAATTGAATGTATAACAAGTTAACTGTATAATTGTTATAAGATTCAGAATATAGGCATAGTCTGAACTTAATACACTCAGTTTGGCTTTNTAGAAGAAGGCAGGCCAAAAGAAAATGGGAAGAAAAAAATCAAAAGGAAGTCGTATCTCCAGTATGGTCGCTAACCATGAGCATCTGAGTTCTCAACCAGTCAAAAAATACATCATGATATCTAACGATAGGACCGGCTGCATGTTGTACCATGAGGTCGACCCACCTCTTCATTCTTGGATCCTTTGGGGCATGTATACCCCACTCTACTTGTAAGAGAAAACTAGGACCCTCTCTAGGAAGAAGGATAAAAAAATAGAACTGTATCCGAACTATTTCAATCCACCACTCCTGCACTTGGTCAATTGTTTTTTTATACTTTTGAGAAACCCTTCACACCAATTGAAAGCTCGGGGCTCCATACGCTCCAGTGCATACTGAAAATAGATCTCAAGAGCCATATGGGGATCTGTAGTTCCTGTCATGCGTTTGATGTATAGAGGATGGTCTGTAGAGGCAATTCTTGAACAACTCTTATAGTGAATTTACCGCTATGCTTCTGGGTACCTGGCACACAATTTTCATTGATATACTAGTTCATGGGCTCGCCGCCACCCATGCTACCTGTAAGTGTTACTCAAGACCAACGACGAGATAGTTAGTTAAGAAGTAGATATCCTCGATATCTATCGTAAGAGTGTGATCACCCACATGAAACACCTCCTACATCCCACATGTGATCTAGGTACTCAAGTAATCTCAGTTGGGCCCTCATACACTATATTTTGAAGAATTTCAAAAACCCACACTGTTAGAGGGCCATTACTATTCCCGGGTCATTCCTGACAAAGTACTATTCCTCCTCATTCTCTCTCTCTCGCCATTCCAACATTTTTACCATGGAAAACCTGCAATAGAACCATAAAGAGAGATTAGCATCATTATCTTCTTCCCTGGAGAATTTTTATTGGCAAATTCATCCTTAAAAAATTTTGGGGTTGCGCACGTCATAGGCTAGGGCATCTGCATAGTGCAGAGTCATCACAGGATGGCTATAGAGCCACCTGCAATGATCTAATATCGTCACAGGGCCCGATATAGGGCACCTGCGATGACCTTCGCGCATGGGTACCCCCAAATGGTTAACCCAAAAGTCTATTTTTAACCAATGAAAAACAAATTTTAATCCATGGAAAGATGGAGGAAATGAAGATTACTTGTTATATGGAGAGGGTTCGTCAAATGATTAGTCGTGCCCTCTGCAATCCACAGTTGAAAATCAAGGTAAAAAGGGGATTTGGAGCAAGGTTTGGATGAAATGTCAAATGAAATAGTGAAATGAGGTTTTTACCCATTTTTATTGATTTTTTCACTTTTTCATTTACATTTTATATTATTTTATATGTTTCATATAAACCCTAAAGTCCTAACAACTCTAAAAGTGGTTGATTTTTGCACATAAAAATCCTAGGAGTGAAACGTTGAAACAAGGATCCATTTTTTTATTTGTTTTTATACATTTGTCACATCTACAGATCCTTTTAGGGTTTTTCAGGAAAAACTCCGAGCAAGTCTTGATTCTTTCTCATGCTCGTGAAACCATGGGAATGTTATCGAGTAGTCTTTTGTCATTTTTTTGAACTCGTAATCGTGACACAAAAAATGAAACCTATGGAATATCCTTTAATCTCTTTTCACGCTCCATAAAAACGAAAATATTGTTGAGCGACCTTGTTATTTTCATCCTCGTAAAAGTATTTGAAGAAAACATCTCACGAGCGGTAGGTTATCACTTTTTTGGTCTTGTCAGATTAATTTACGAAAAAGGACCTGATGGAGTTCTCTTTAAGTGTTTTTCAAACTCTTTAAACATGGAAAACCTCTGAGTTTTGTTTCTTTGAACTCATTAAACAAACATCGAAATACCCATATGGGATCGAAACACTCCTTATTAGGTTTTGTTAAACATACTCCAAGGGATTCATCTAAAGGATGAGCTTACATCAACAAGCATATGTTATCCTCCTCAAGCTTGTGTAAAAATAAAGAGGTACTCGCCAGAAATGGTGGGGGGGGGATTTTGGAAAGGAATGTGTCTCTGTATTTGTGTTAGTGGAAGTAATATTCGCTCTTGAATATGACACCCCCCTTCGTCATTGTATCTGGGTTGGGAAATCTATTTGTCTCTCATTTTACCATCTACAAATTCATATATTGGGTCCTCCTTGCGTCAATGTTTCCAATACCATTTTCGTGTGATTCATATGCTCAAGAGAATTCCAACCTTAATAAGCCTCCTATTGAGTCAACCATTTGTTGTTATAAATTTTCTACCATGTCGGCCTTCCCTAATTCATTTTCAAATCACTTCACACTCTAATCTACCTCAAATCTATTACTTATTTCATGCCATTGATGAGGGTTACATTAAGGCCTTCTTGTGATGAGTCTTTTCCTGTCGACTTCAACTCATTATCCAAGAACAGGACTTAGAAATCATTCAGTACCTTAGAGCCTGCATGCCTCAATGGCAGGTCTCTTCGCTTCCAACATTGGGTTCACATCATTGACCCCTAATTAGAAGATTCCATGGAGTGTTTGACTTCAACTCATTTATTCACATTCATTGGATTGTACTGGGTTACCTTGGGATTCATTGACATCAATGATGATTTCCCTCTCACTTGTTAACGTTTTCATTAATGACCGATAATCAAGTGATTTCAACCATGTTTGACTTCAACACCTGTAATCGCATGGTTAGATTCGTACTTAAGGATGATGGAAATGAAGACCCCGGATCATACCATTCTGGTCCAAGTTGTGACGGAGTATTCATGATTTGTATTGATACATACATCCACTTTGTATGTCTCGTGGCTATGTCCAAATTTGAATTATTTAGAGCGTAGATCCACAATGTATTTTGGGTGGTTATGTCGATTCATAATGACATGGATCCATGATGTATGTTTAATGGCCATGACTCACTTGACATTTTGTAATCTGAGTATGGGAATGCCTACCTAGAACAATGGTATATTATTATGTTGATGCTTGACTGTCTGCAGGTTCTCGATCAGTGCGCTCCTTGTTCGACACACACATTCTACAAAGTATTTCGGTTATCACAAGTTCCAGCTTCATACTTTGGGGGAATTATGTTACACATTATTTTGGTCACCCCAATGATCCATTGAAAAACATGTGTTCATGTTCCTAAAAAGAGTCTTTTTCCATGAAGAAAGTGATTGTCTTTATCTTCTCAAAAACCTTATTAAGGAAGGTCGTCACAGGCTGCAAAAGGCACAGGGTGTGATGATGCCTGATTGTCACGCCCTACTCTAGGGTTGGACTGTAGTGTCTCTGCAGGCTGGACTATAGCTAGGGTGCGAGGATATCAAAATTCAAGGAAAAGTCAAACTTCACGAAAGTTCTAGATGGGGATCTTATAGAAGATGAGGTGGGATCTGAATGGTTTGGATATCACTCACTTATCTGATTTGGTGGGATCATCCTAATCTCCTCATCCATATCTCTTTCCCCTATATAAAGAGGGATATTTCATGGAAAAGACTAAGGTTGAATAGGATAATAATTGGATGAGGAATTATACTTCATCTCATACTTGAGAGATTCATCTCAGTTCATCAAGTCATTGTGGATCTTCTTCATTCAAGGTTGGAGAAAAGGGTCATCGAAAGGATACCCTGCGACATCAAGGCATTGGTTGTATTCTCCACTTTCATTTTAATATGATACAGTGATATGTTTCTTTCCCATAAAACTTGTCTTTTTTTATTGTATGATTCCTTGATCACATACATAGGTTCTTGTTGAGTTCATTGTATTTCTTTCACTTTGGTTGGCTTGTGTTCCCTTGTAGATCCAATATCACAAGAGCACCAGAGTGGAGCTAGAATGGCAATGGCAAGAGGAAGCGATATTTAAATGGTATGTTGTTTATCTCTTGTTAAATAGTAAACTCAATAGTTAGAGCTTAGGGACAACATCATATTCTGTTATGTTTTTTTCTAGATCTAGATGGATTTAGGGAGATCCATTTATATCTACATTTATCGATTAATCCCATAAGAACATCGGTGACTCATTTTCCTCGGAGCAGTTGGAAAGTTTGTTGAGACATATGTGGAGGCAGTTGGTGACTTACATAGATAAGAGGATCATATGACTAGGTTAGATCCCAATATGAAGTATGGAGTAGTAGTGTAGTGACAAATGTTGGACGTGTGAGACTTGTGCACTTGGAGCATTTCATAGACATGTGATAGAGAGGATGATAGAATGATCATTGAAGGCAGTATCACACTTGACTTGGAAAGACTTGTCAATGAAACATGGTTCCATGGAGGGCATGATTGTAGCAGTGATGAGGCGGCCCAAGGATCCTATAATTTTTGGGATGAGTGAAGAGATCACATTTTCTTTGTCATAGAGGTGGTAGACGTGCGGTGATTTCTCTGACTCTTCACATAACTTGGATATGAAATGAGTTGATAAAAATCATGAGAGGAAGTGACAACATCTTTTTTTTTTTAGTGACACCCCAATGTGACAAGGCCAAGGGGGTTGCCTTATCAATACATTTTGTGGATGAGTCGAGTTGCGGAGGGAGGAGAATAGTTTTGACATGCAAGGTGTGCCTTCCTACGGGTGAATAAGGCGAATGGACTGACCATACAATCAATTACACACTTGGATGAGTTAGTGCGCATCAACATAGAAAAGGGGTGTACAATGATTCATTCATGCGATACTTGGTTGACAGAGAAACTTCTTGATGGAGTTGGAAAATGACAAAAATAGTGAGGCACGCATGATCTTGCCTTGGTGTTTTTGAGTTAGACAATGTGGTGTAATCATGGGAATAAACAATTATGTTCGATTATGTAGAGCCACGATCGCAAATTGGATGTGAGACTGGATTGATCACCCAACTTGTTCAAAACATGGGATTTGGAACCATGTGAGGAGACATGACATATTTTAGTTGGAGTATGGTCGCAACAGTTTGACACAGTAGGTAAACACTTAAAATGTTTTGGAGTCGAAACTCACGATCGTAGAATGAGTAGCAATGTTGTAGGTTGTCGAGTTGACAACAACTAGGAGTTGGGGAGGATGTAAGGCCTCCGATACCTAGCTTAGGTGCACACATTTTCTCCTTGTCTTAACTAAATATCAGGCAGTGGATGCATGCATGCGACACACTCAAACGATGTGCACAAGATGTATTGGGCACCAAGACGCCCCTCGACAAACCTTGATGAGGATGTTGGCACATTAGTGGGTAGAAGTACCTTGGGTTCTTAGCGCACCAAGAAGACTCACCACAACACCTTGGCAAGAAACTTTTACATGTGATGACATAAAACACATGTTTGGATAAGTTGGTGAATTATAGACACAAAGGCGTCATGACGGTTCGACTAGACTCATCATGCGAGTGCAAGCCCAAGTTATGGGATAGTTAAACAAGGCATGGGCATGACACGATTCAACAAGATGAAGTGTGGTTTTTTGGTTGGGTTGATGTGCCCAAGTTATGGGTTGACACACCTGAGGCTCAACCCAACCCACAACATGGGATTGCACTTGGATAACCACAGGGAGTCTCAGATCAAGTATCTGGTGAAACAGATGGAAGGTGGAAGGTATTTTCGAAGTAGACAAGGAGACTGCTCTATAGTTCCACATGAGGAAGTTGGATGAAGGGCCGAGACAGGACGTGGATCGGAAGCAGAACCGTGGAAGCATATCAACATCGATGATTATTGTGCTCCTTATACATTGGTTTGTTTTAAACGAGATACACACTCGATTCATGTATGATAATAAATGAGACGGTGTTAGGTTGCGTTGGGATGCCTGATTTACACATATATTAGACCATGTGTATGTTTCTTGTTCTTGTATGAATTATGCTAAGAATTGAATGTATAACAAGTTAACTGTATAATTGTTATAAGATTCAGAATATAGGCATAGTCTGAACTTAATACACTCAGTTTGGCTTTNTGAAGATGATGAAAGAAAATATTTAGCCAACAACTCACAACCAACCCCTCACCTACTTCCCCTTAGAACAAACTTGAACACCCTGAGATCCAACCACGAATTCAGGGTGAAAGACAAATAATCTCAACATTTGTTCTTACCTCGACATATCCATTTGGTCGGTTCCCATTCACATGATTCTTTTCCTCCAACTCAAAGTTTACAATTGAGACCTTACAATACAATTGAATCCTTTTATGGGAAAACCCCTTGTTATAGCCTTAATTTACATCCTATAGGCCAAAGAGGAATCCATAAGAAGATGTAATAAAAAATGCACATTTTGCCTGAGATTTGAGCCTTTTTGGACATCCTCACTAGACACATAGTAGAAAAAAAGTGGGGATAATCACAGGTCACTAGTATCTCGACAAGCGAGGATCCTCATAGGTCACTAGTAGCTCAACAAGCAAGGATCTGTAAAACTTCTACATTCGGGGAGTTACTAGGTGATAGGTGAGATATGAGTTGTATTTTTGTGGCAAGGGCCTAGAAAATCACATCATTTGAGTCTCTAGTGGTCTCTAGAAGATATATAATCTCTTCCAAGCCTCCTCCTAAGAATTATATAACAAAGTAAATTCTTGGGAAAGAGGAGGAGAATTAAAGAGCAATGTTATGCTACCCATTTGTAGAGGTTCTTGTTCCATCCATCATAGCTAGATGTCATAGAGCTTATCATGACCAAGAAGTTGAAGTTAGAAGTAAGGAGAAAGGAGTCAATGGAGAATGACATCATCATCAAAGTATGCATTTATGTAAGTTATATAATATTCAATAGATCATTGGTTTTCCTCCATATTATTTGTGTTCTATTCATAAATGGACTGGATCTAGTCTTATGAGTATTAGATCAAAATAGATCTAGTGAATTTGATTTTCCTAACATTAGAAGGAGCTGCAACAACAAGGACACGTGAGGAAAACCATCAATCTAATGTATTTCAACCTACTTATTGGTTAAAAAGGAAATGAGTTTTCTTGCAACTAGAAAACCATAGGAATCAACCCCTTTCTGTCTAGGATTACTGGGCTAATCCTAAGGAGATCTTATTGTCCAACTAGTGAGATCCTTGTGAGATTTTGTCCCATAACACCCCTCCTTGGGCCTAAAGGAAAAGGCCCTTTAGAAGAGATATAGATCCCTTCAAGAGGGATGGGGGAGTTTGAACCTCCTTTTTTCCACACATTAATTGAACCAACAATGAAAATAATCACAAGAATTGAACCCTCAATACTATTTCCTACCCTAATTTTCCCTACCCTCCAACCATAGTCCATCTCTCTATCCACCAACCCTCCATCAAGGGGTTGGGCTCTAAAAATATGTAAACAAAGAAAATAATCAACTCGTTGTTTAGGGTGAGACACTTTATGAGGTTACAGAATGTAGTATTGTGAGTGGAAGGTCAACCTGCTAAAGATGCATGAGAGGGAGGGATGGGTTCAGAAAGTTCGCTCATGTATATCGCTGGCTATGTCAATTTTAATTCAGATAATCCATAGGAATCATCATTGGCTTTCAAACCGTAGGGTTTCTAGGATATCTATCCTTGTTGGAACCCCTATTGTATTTATGAGTACGAACCGAGAGATCCAAGATTTTCATTAGTAAAAAGAACATATGTTTTGTATTTGCGGTAAAACCTCTTTTCAGATAGTCATGGACTTTAATCCAATGGATCAAAACCTGCACCTCCAAAGAGAGGAATTCAATAATTAATATGGGACATAATATCAGACCTGCGTACAACACCTCTTCTAGTTTAAACCCATTCTCCATGTTATGTTTCCAGTACCAAGAGAGAAAGCTTAGGACCTGAAGAAACCAATATTATCAACTATATTTTCTTGACTGGGGAATTCGATTCACTACTGCCAGGACTATAAAGGACTGCAAAACACACCAAGTGTTTCAAATTACAAGACACTTGGCTAATGGAAATACTTAGTTGTTGTGTCAATACATGCTTGTTTTCTACGTTACAAAAATATTTGATTGATGGCATACAAACTTTTACATCCAAATTAAATCAATCTATTTTATGTTTTACCTCAAAGCATGGTATTTTATTTTTAAGACTTCATTTGACATTCATTTTGTTTCCATATCTCTCAATTTCATTGATTGATTGTATGTATTCAAAAATGTTTTCTTATTAATAAATATTTCAAAACCCCTGGATTGGGTGCCACCTAGATAGCATTAGCAGACACCTAGAGTGGAGTGGCCAGGGGAGTTATTAACCCTCTCTTCCATCCCACAACCCATAACCACAGCATGGCTCACACCCCATGGATAGTAATGGTAATGCGACTAGACAACCAAGGAGAGTAAATGGTTGCTCACACAAGCCAGACCGGGCGTACTAGGCCTAGGGGGGTTGTCAATTCGGATCTAATGGATAGGGAGGATATCAATTCGTGAAGCAATAAACATGCAATTTCCCTGGTGCATTCTTCCCATCTCCCTTCGCTCTTGCACATGCTCGTCTCCTCTAAGATTTTTTTCATCGTCATTTTCTATGTTGTTTTCTCAGATTCTCTCTTACCTTACCATCTCCTTCATTGCATCTCCCTCCGCAACTGTTTCAGCCTCACTGCTCCTTTTCTCTCTCTGGCACAATTTCACCATCCCCTTGGCCCTCATAAGAGCCTTCTCTACAACTGCACTTGTGTCTCTCTGCTTTCGACCCCTTTGATCTTTCCCAAGCATTTTCTAACCACCTCTTTTCCCTCAACCCCATGCCTCCACATTTCTCCCAGCATGCCCAAATAAAGGGGACAACCTAAGAGAGGTGCACAGTACTATAGCGCCCTCTCCAGGCGTAACAAACTCTCCCCCTCCCAATTGGCTCTCATTGCCCACTTTTCTATCCCAAGGCACAATAACCAGGGGTCGTCGAAGGTGCCTCCACCCTCCCCTCACTCGCTCCATGAAATTAGCCTAGCTAAGGTCAAGGAAGTGCCACCTTCATGTGCACGCATTCATATGGACACCAGTCTTTTCCCCCCTAAAGGACCCATATTATGGAAATGGTAGTTGCATAGTGGTGGATGAGATTCCCCCGTGCAAGCAGGAGACCTTCTTGAATGTTATGGCCACAGTGGATGAAGATGATACGATTATTGAAGTGGATGCAACTGAAGCGAAGAAAGAAATGGACACTGATATGATGGAGGATCTGCCTCCGTCAACCCCACTTTGATTCATAGAGGAGCACATTCAACTCATCTTTGAGCTGCGAAAAAAATGGATGATCATGCCCATATCTAGACCTAGTTGGGTCAACGCTTGGACCTCCTGATGGAAGCGATGACAGCTACTCCAGCAAGAAAAATATGTCCAACCTGTGGACAACTCTTTGTCCCAGCCTACAACTTTCAAGGACAATCGAGCCCAAGCTAGATCCCAGGTTTCATGGTTTCTTTTTTATTTTGTCATTACTATAGAGAATTATCATTCTCTTTCATGATTTGTAATACAGTCGACCATGGCCACTGCACAATAGATACATTGCTCTCTTTTCTATTTCAATTTCAATTACAATTGCATACATGTTTTCAGTTACAGTTTAAAACATGCTTAATGACCACCTGTCCTAGTTTCCCTGTTGTGGCCTGACAAATGGAAGAATCATGCTTTTTGTATAGACACACAATGATATAAATATATTTTTGGACTCTTTTATTCAGAATATATATATATATTTCAAAACATCTCACTTCTACAATTTCAATATCAAAAATTCATATCCCACTTATATAATTTTAATATTTGAAATTCATACTTTCGCTCAAATGCCAAACACTAAAAACATATATAAATCATTCACTGTTTATCCTCAGCTTAAACCAAAAAATTGTGAGACAAAATTGGGATATGTATTTATAATTCATAAATTACATTTGAAAACATGGTACAAATCAGTAATTGTTTTTTGAAGGGAACCCAACAATTAAGTTTCACAATGATGTTAACTCAAAATAGTAAATGAAATATACAATGGACATTAATGTTATTTCCCCAGAGTGAACAAATATTCATATTTTTATTTAATTCAATAAATTTTGATAACCTTTATAGTTTATATAAGTTTGGAATAAATAAATCATGTGTTTCAATGTCTTGAGAAAACTGTACAAATTTTGTCTAAAAATATTTTAGAATAAAAGATCCCTTGCCACTTTAATTATTTTACACTGTTGGGTCCCCCCCCCAACTCTTTAGCAAATGTTATGAAAAAACAAAGCAATCAATGATAGCAATCTATGTCCCTGTTGAGCCTCAACAACCCCCCCATTATATTTAGATTTTAGAATAAATAATAATGGGTCCCTTTTGTTTATTTTTAATTTATCTGATTTTTCATTTTTAAATTTTTGATGGTATTTATTTCAAAATAATCTTTTAAAAACCAAATAAATAAATAAAATAAAAAATAAACAATAAACTCACTAATAATGTCTTAATCCCTCGACATCCCAGTTTACTAGATGGACCAATTTGTTAAACACTAGATCAGATCTCACCATAAGTTAAGGTTTTAATAAAGTTCACCGACATCTCAGTATCCCAACCTCCCAATTCCTCAACTAATCTGATTATACAATTCTACTCGATTGGTCCTATTCTTGCTTGATAACCTTGTCAAAATTTTCCTTGAACAATTGATCCACCGATATCTCCAATATCTTGATAACAGATGACATGATTAATACTAGATCATAGTTTTAGTTCAGATCACTTTTAAAAGTTTTAATCCTCGACATCCCAATCCCTGGTCTCCTGGGAGTACCAGATCGAGATCTTCATACCATAATTTTGTTTCACAATAATTCCCGATCTCCTAGTATCTCGATTCCCCGATATCCTAGTGATCATAGCGCCCAAAATACATCAGATTGACTGTTACTCTTAGGTTCACGCTTTTTATCTTCAATAAAATCTTTGATCCTCGATGCCCCGATTAAATCATAAAACACGAATTAAAACTCCAATAAAAGTAATAAGCATGTCAGATCGGAGTTAGATTTTTGTAGATATAAGTCTAGTTCTTTAAATTTCCCGATGACTCGATACTCGATATTGAACTTTCCCTCACATGTTTAAATGACTGTAATTATCTTGTCCTTCATTATGGCTCTGTCATGACTTTAATGAACCTTAAATGAACATTAATGAAGTGTCGATTTCATATTTTTAATGCATTAATTGAATTCAAATCACACATAAATGCACTAAGGCAGTGTTCAGTTTGGTAACAAACCATGATTTCTTGACCATAGAAGTTTTAATTTACATTGTTTCCATCAAAATTTCCTTCCATTGGTTGGTATCAAAATTCTTTTGATTAACTTATCAAAATGTGTTAGTTATTTAAAAAAATTAAAACTTATATTTCGTTGATTACTTGCAGGAATTTTAAAAGACAAAATGACTCTGAAAAGCAAAGCAAAGCAACATAAGGGCAAGGAAGATGAGATAGAAAAGAACCCCAACTTAACATTCTTCTCTTATACTACATTCAAGGAAGGCGTGAAAAATAGTCTGGAATAGAGCCAGATATATACATTCATAGAAGAAGGAGATTTCAATGAAGATTATGAGTCAGATGCAAATGATTTAGTTGATTTCAAAGGATCCAAACTTCACAAAATCATTACTAGACCAGCCATAGTGCCCTACTATGATATGGTATGGTGGAATATTTCACACATTGATATCTCTACATGCACTATTGTTAATTCATCCAACCAAGTTGTCGTTTCTTTTAAACCTGACGATGTTAGTAATATCTATAAATTAAGCCCACCCATAGTTAGACTTGATGACAATTTCCTTAGAGAATTCATTTAGAAAAATGTTGAAAAAGAGGAAATGCAAATGGATGATTTGATTAGAGAATGGTGGTATGACCTCAATTCTTTCAAAATCATAGGTGATAAGGTCTACCTTGTCCCTAGACTAAATAAAGCGCCATGTTAGTTTCCATAATTCTCTTTCACCTATATGGAGAACATTTTTCCTCTAAATTCAAACTAAGTTGGGTTCCTCTTATTCACCAATTCCTCACAGGGAAGATTTTTAATTGGGATCATATAATTTCTGCCAATATCAAACAAGAAGTGAAAAAGTCTCAAGAATCATCTCCAAGATATTGTTCGAGATTCTTCATGTTTGCCTATCTAGTTAATGTTGTTTGTGCAGTAACCCCTTTTCCCCTTCTAACTTGGAGTTGGTCTCTATCTGAGGAGGCAATTCATTAATGTTGCTCTAAAATGTGGGAAATCAACTGCAAAAATTATTTCTATGACATCTTCCATTTCTTTATGATTCCCTTGCATCTACTTTTGAAAAAGCAGTCAGCCCATAGATCCACCCAAGAGGCCATGTATGTTATAAAATAAATTGGTGATTGGTTTATAGATGAAGAATTTTCATACATCAGGATTTACGGTTGTGAAGGGTCTCCTCATCTATTACCTAGGTACATCCCAGGAAAGTTAGCATTAAGAGAGATTGCATATTAGATTGTCAGTGTTGGCATTGTAGCCACTTTGGCAAAAAATCAGAAAAGGAAATGGTTGACTTTCCCAATTTTACTAGGTATTTATACCTTGTTAAATGAAAAATATGCTCTAAAGGAAGTAGATCTATTAGAGGGAATCTGTCTAGCCCAAGGATATTTTAGAAAACATGATCCAACCGAAGTTGTCAGGAAGAATTGTGTTGCGGTCAAGAGAAAATCATATATTCATGAAGATAATCCTTTTGATTTCATTTTCTATAGGGACATAAGATTTCATCAAGTATCTTAGATAATTGAGGCGATTAGAGACAATTCCATTTTCTTAAACTTCATTGAATGGCAAGTTAAAAGAAATTAACATTTTCTCAATGAAAATAATAAAAATCGAGGAATTGAAGAAGATAACGATAAGGATGAGGATAAATCATCCAAATCCGAACCAGAAATAGATCATAATTCTTATACAATAAAAACATAGATGGATGAAGATTCACAAAACGATGCAACAGGAGAAGAGGTTTTAAATAGAGCAAATATCCAAACTCCTCCCAATAGGCTTGAAGTGAGTACAAAATTCAACACCAATACAGATATGGAATATTCTCAAACAACAATCATATTGGTTATTGGTCTTATTGACACTACTCCCATAACTTCAATTCTAGGAAGATTGAGTACATCGTCTGTGGATGTTAGTAACATACAACCAATAACAGAGATTGCCTTATATTTATACAATTTTATTTTTTATGACAAAACCAAAACTATAGAAATGAGAAAGTCCAAAAAGAGGAAAATGACCCACCATGAAGAAACCACACAAGAGGTAACCCAATTATGGAATGTTTCACATTTGAACGATGAAGAATTTGCAGAGGGATTTGTTGATGCCTTAAGGGAATTTTCTAGTGCAAATAAATGGCCTATGAGCATATTGACTAACCAATTGAAGAAAAGAGAAGAACAAAGTAAAAGAGCTTCTAGAACAACAAAGGGTACAAGAAGATAGTTGGACACAAAAGAATGAATCCTAGGTTAAATATCTCACATAAGAAAATAATCTCTCTTGAGATATCATTGCATAGTCAAGACAAAAAAAACAAATGAGATTAGAATTGAGCATGACAAAAAGGTAGCTACATTTCTTAAGGAAAAGGAACAAATCAGCAAAGATTATGACAAGTAGATAGATACTTTAACTTCTCAATTAGAAGAAGTGAAAATAAAAAATGAGAATTCAGAAATCCTAAGGAAAGAAACAATGGAGCTTAATGCTAATTTATCATATTCACATGTATTATTTGATTCAAGATTGTATGTCATTAAAAACAAACATGAACAAATTCTGAAGTTTTCTATTGAATCTCAATTACAAATTAAAAATCAAAAGGAGGTCCAAGCTATATTTGATAATTTGAAATTATGGGAAGCACAAAGAACCAGTTTTCCACCAGGGTACTCCAAAATGTTTGAAGATGAAAAGATCCAAATGCAAGCCTCACTTGACTCATGACAAGAAAATTGTTTGTTTTCACAAATTTTCATTGAAGAAACAAGTAAAACTTATTCAATCTTATGGGATTCAATAGTAGATATCATTGAAGAATACGAGATGCCTCATGTGGAATTTCTTGAAAAATCAATGTCATTATCAAATTTTCTTACAAATGTGCAGCAATAGATAGATTCAAGGGAAAATGAAATCAATAATTTGTGTTTCTAGAATTTGGAAAGTGTTCGACTTCTTACTCGTCAAGTAGAATGTTCAAAAGTGATTGATAATTTTTTATCAAAGTTTTCATCTGGATGATAGGAAATTGCTAAGAAACATTATCATTGTAAGTTAAACAAGGACATTCCCCGACATCCATTAATTGCACTTATGTTAGAAAAAGTTTTTTCGTGGCAAAGTCAAGGAAAAATGCAAGCAAAAAAAGTCATCATAGGAGTTGTCGGATTTGAGGAGAATATCTCTCCTTGGTATTAACAAATAAATCAAATCGTATATCTAGGCCTATCAATTTTGGAAATAGTTCTACAATCGAGTGTCATTTCTTCTATTTATTATAATTTTGTAGCAAGACCAAGGGGTTGGAAATTATAAAAAGAAGGATATGTGCATTGTTGTAAAATCCTTAATCTTTTAAGTTTTAAAGATGTAGAAGTGACAATGGCTCTATGATGTTTTGTTGGTTTTCGTACTATTTTTTTTTTGTAAGTAAGTAATTTTATATATAAGGGCCTTCAAAAAACTAGACCATAAGTAAAAAAATTAATAACAACCGGATTGTAGTTACCGAACTGCTCCCAAGGGAGAAACCAGTTCAGCCAACCAGATAAGTCTAGCAACTGAGTTCTTACCAGTCTTAAAACACACAAAGTTGAGCTGACTAAGATGCTACTAGAGGAGAACCTATTAAAAAAGAACAGACTCCTTGAGGGTTTAGACACCTGGCGAGTAGTCTGGCAAGTATTCTGGCAGGTAACCTGGCCACGGCTCCTCTTCAACAGGTGTCCCTCAGTTTGCCCAATGCATGTCGTCGTCCACAGTGCACTCGTCCTTGTTGGTAGTTGTCTCAATGTCTCACGACAGAATGTGCATATGTTGACCAGTGGCTATGACTGCTTCTGTGTCCCCCTGCTCAACCGGCTCCGAAACGACCTCTGCTACACCCTGCTTCCTGACATTCCCATCATCGCTTGTTGAGGAGGGTGCTCCTTCTGAAGCCATGCCTGCTGGATAGGTGGGAGAGGCGTCTTGGAAGGTAGAAAGAAGCTGGAGGAGGGTTGAGATTCTCCCGTCCATAAGTTGTATCCTAAAGTGGAGGCCCTCCACTCCCTGCTGGAGTTCAAAGACCAAGTCGTAGAGGATGGTGAATTTTTCTTTCCACTGCAAATCCGGCTTGGGGTTATAGGACGTCGACACCTTGTTTCGGTCGGCCCGAACAGGAAATGGCATCCCCATGGGCAATTTTGAATACTTGGCAACCGGCGCGAGGGGAGGAATGGAGTTCCTGGAGGTTGAAGGAGCGGTGAGGTGGCACGGGGAAGGGCTCGGTACGGTTTCAATTAAGGATAAACACTCGAAGCGGGGGACAAGTGCGGTGGAGGAATTGAGAATTTCTACCTCAGGCAGCAAGAGCGGTGAGGAGAGTGTTGAGGGAGAACCAGGAGGAGAAGTCGAAGCGCGAGGCTGAGGAGGATGCCAAGGAGAACCCCTTTGCAATCTTCCTCATTGTCGCGGCATGGTTTGGCACAGAAAGTGGGAATGGCATACCAGGCTAGAGGGGAGAGCCTGGAGTACGCCAGGAGTCGCGGACACCATGAGAATGCAATCAAAACTAGGCCAGGGCAGTGGAGGAGTACTGGAGTCGGATCCCAAGAGAGGGATAGTAACACAAGCAGATGGAGAGGCCATTGCCTCATGCATAATAGAGGTCGGAAGAGCCCAATTTAATGCCCTTGCAATCGACATAAAATCCATTTAATGAGGGATGGAGTCAGCGGTTGTTGGCACGAGCCGGTCACATGGTTCAGTGCCTTGTTGGCTCCTCCCCTCTCCCTCTATGCACCAGGTGGTCAGCCCTATCACCCCATCTGGGGTTTTTTCCACTTCCGCAGGTTTGCGGATACATTTCTGGAGGATAGGGTGATCCAGAGTGAGAGATGTTTTTCAAAGGATTTCCGGTCCATCCCAGCTGACCCCTAGATTAGCCAGTTCATCCCCTACCTGATTCGCAGTCCTTCTAATGTGGGCAGGGATGACCACCTGATTGGGTTGCAGTAAATCTGTAATGGTCTTTAGCCCATGCGAGAGTCTCCAGCTGGGTGATATTCTGTCCAGATATGCTCCATTTAAAAGTCTGTTGAGGAGGTTGATGATGATTTGAGAATTTCCCTCTACAATCAGCTGGGTGAAGTTGTGATCCGTGGCAAGTTTCAACCCTCGAGTAAGTGCCCATAGTTCTGCCACATTGTTCGTGGTGTGACGAAGGGAGTCTGCATTAATGAGAATGATGTGTCCATGGTGATTGCGGAAAACAACTCCATAACCCGTTGCTCCTGGATTGCCTTTAGAGGCCCCATCAAAGTTGAGTTCAATGAAGTCAACCGGAGGGGTTGACCAAGAGG
>JZKD02S0146327.1:0-15776 GCA_000966675.3 Picea glauca
GCTGTTTTTAAGGGGGCGGACATGTTAAGGTCCTAACCCACACATAGGTATATCAATGTATTTGGATGTAATAAAGGTCAATATTAATAAGACCTTTCAATAAAATAGAATAAGGCAGATGTAAGAAGACCTAATAGAAGGTTCCGCTTCTAGAAGGATCTTCCTCTAGATTCTTCTTTTTAGTATAAATAGGAGTCGAGGGTATGAGAACCCTAGCTTGGATATTATTGTAATAGAGCGCTGCTCAATTGGAGGTTTCCCCCTCGAAGAGGCATGTGAACATTGCTATATGATTCAAAGTGCTATTTTTGTTGCTATTTCGTGAATCATTTCTGTGTATTGTGAAGATTATGCTGGATATTTTACTGTTATTCTGTTATATCTAGCATTTCGTTTCTGTTATGCATATTTTATATATCTGGTATCTTGCACTATACTGCGCAACAACAAATTTTATCACACGCACCTGCATGAAAATATTTTTCCACTCAATACCCCTCTACACTGCACAACACCAAATTTTAGTGCACGCACCCGCACCCGCACACCAATATTTTTTTGTACAATGCCCCTCTACACCATGTATCACCAAATTTTAGCGCGTGCACCTGCATGCAAATATATTTCTACATATCACAAGCCTTTCACAACACATCATGCATTTTTAGTGCGCACACCGACACACATTAATTTTTATGCGCATCAACTCCTCATGAATTCAACTGCAGAAATTGGGACTTTTGCCTAACGTTTTCCCAATTTTTACCATAGACATTCTGGAACTATTAAATTCATTCAATTTCATGTTGATAACACCAATTCAACCGTTTCAACAACAAATCGTTGATGGTTGACATTCTTGGAACAAATTTTTCCCAAACTGAATTTACGAATTGAGAATTTTAATCAACTAATCTCACTCCATCTGTCATGGCTTCTCTGTAACTTCAAATTCGACCAATTATAGGCCTGAATTTGCTAGAATAGATATTAAATTAATAATATCTTACTACATGGCCAAATTTCTCAATTTTCCCATGAATTTAACAACAGAAATTGGGGCTTTTTCCCAATTCCACGCAATTATTGTTACTTTTTACCATGGACACTTTGTAACTTGAATCTTTGGCCACTTCGAAATCAATCCTCTATGAAATTTCTATTCAACTCAACTTGCTCAGCCCATCTAGGCTGAGTGTTGAAAACTAAATCTTTGATACCATATTTTAACATCCCCAACATCCAACTGGGCTATGCCATGTAATTTTGTTTTTTTGAACTATATGCAAATTAAATAATATACACACGAAAACTCTTGCGGAACTATATATATAAAACATAAAAAAAAAAAAATACATTCTGTAAATGCACATAGTCATATGGAAATAATAGTAAATATATACATGCAGCATAGACAGGAAATACCCATAAATATAACGATAGGTATAAACCACACACAGGAAAAACCCATAAAAATAAACTCATCATTAATAATGCAACGTATAAATTAACACACAATTGAAACTTATATTGGTAAAAATATCACCAACTACATGCAAACCTTCCATGAACCTCCAAACCTTATACCACACTTCTCATCACTCTAAGCAGTGGGTCACCCTTGAGCTTGGACTAAACTCCACCTGGGTAAAGGGATTCCTAACCAGGATAAGTATCTCGGACAACAGGAAAGACTCTGTCACAGGTGCCAACTCAAAATAACATCCTACTATCCCTCATTCCCCACATGCCTCTCCCACCCCAGGAAGTGTTCCCCTTCTCTTCTCAATAGTCCCTAGGCTACCCCACTTCCCTTCCAGGGCTTCAACAACATGTCGGGCATGAAGTCTCAGAACCCTCTAGTTGTAGTTTAGCACCTTCAGGAATAAATTCCCAACAATTCGCTCACCTAGAGAGAAATTTCTCACAGGCCTGACAACACGCCTCTTCAATATCCCACAGTCCTAACAAATCTCTTCTTCAGTCCATCTCCCAAGCTAATCAGGTACAGATACATGTATGGGTACAGATACAGGTATAGTTATGGATACAGGTACAGGAAAGTATGAAGAACATTTGAATGAGTGAGTGAATGATCATGGAATGATGAATGGGAAAATGAGCTAAGTCCAAACTATATGTATGAATGTTCCAAACTTGACACTTGTCATGTTGGGAGATACTTTGGACCACTTGTCCCCATCCTTAGAACTTAGGATAAAATAATTATCCATACTTTATACTTTAAGGAATATTAATATAATATTCCTTTTTGTCTTAAGCTCCCTAGCTTAGCCCCTTATCCTTAAATTTTATCCCCCCCTTTCCCTAACTAGTGGAGTTTAGTCCCCCATACTCTTTTATCATGGTTGTGGTTGGTCTACATGTAATGATGTATTATATTAATGATGAGACATATAGAAAAACAGGCTCACTGAAGTTTAACATCTAAGCTCTTTGGCCTAAGTCGAAACATAAGCCTCCTAGAATATAATAAATGACTCACTAGCTTATAAAACACAATGTATACACAAAGGCTCCATGGCCTAAAAATCGCATGCACTTATGTTTGTTGTGTGCGGTATCCTAGAATATGCAGACTTCATCATTTTAGTGCATAGTACATGTGCACACTATACAATGGAAGGTGTGTACAAAAAATGATATCAAACAACTCACCAACTTAACTGCATTAACATTTACATTTACAATTGGTTCGGCCTAGGGGTATTACATATATGACTCTGGTTGGGTCTATGCCTTTCTCTTTGTTTGGTTTGTTTAGAAATAACTCTTTCTCATCATCCATGTTTTCCTTATGGGGAACTTCCAATCAACCCAACCCTATGCAAGTATATTTCCTTCACAGGGAGTGATGACAAGATCCTTCTCCTCTCAAGGTATTGGAAATACTTGGTAGGGTTCTATACCTTTGCAAGGGATGTCGATCGAGAGAAACCCCTCCCACACTGAGTGGAACCCCAAGAAATGTTCAATGCCTATGCCAGGAGGATCGAATGGGGGAAACCCCAACCAAGGTTTTTGGAATACCATGCAGGGAGAAATCCTTACCCAAGGTATGTCATCAAATTATTTGAATCTGTCAACAATGCAAACTAGTGTGAAAACCCATTACACTGGCCAAGGAAACCGTGTTTTTTACCAGAAACCTAGTCAACATGAAACCTTTTCCTGGAAACCTGTTGCCAACCGAAATCCATGTTTCTCTTTTCCTTTAAATGGACAACAACTTGAGTTACCTTTTCTAGAAACTCCTCACTTGCCAAACTTGTCAAGGTTGTTGAAAGATCTTATTTTTCATGATCCATGTTTTCCTCCTATGACAACTAAGTTTCCCTCAAACATACCAAAATTTGAAGAAAATCTTGGCGAATATCCAGGTGATCATGTTACAACATTTCACTTGTGGTGCTCCTCGAACGCATTAGATGATGAATCTATCAAGTTGTGATTGTTTCAACACACTCTCATAGGGGGTGTTGTGAATTGGTATATTGAGTATGATGGATCAAAATACTCTTACTTTAACAATCCAACAAGTATTTTCTTAAAACATTTCCAGTTACTAGTGAGATATGTTGTTAGCACTGAGTTGTTGCCCAATTTCAGAAAAAATAAGGCCTTCCATATCTCCAATAATATTAGATAATGGAATCACCACAAGAGATTGATTAAAGTTAAGGTCCCTCTTGCATTTCTACTCGATTGGTTCCTCAAGTATTTTGTACCTTGTATTTCCAAAGACGTCGTGACTTCTGGAGTATTTTCTAAGGAAGAGGCTATAATGAGGGTGAAACAATTGGAATTGATTTATCCTCAATCCATCATGTTGTATGATATTCTTCCAGATAGACCACGATCAACCTTTGACCAAACCAAACAAAATTCTAGGCCTCATCCTGATGGTATTTTAGGCTCAACAAAAAGAAATGCCATAGATTAGTTTTCCAACCAATTGCAACAATTATCTCTACAATAGACCGTGGCTATCTAGACTCCTAGTATGACTACCCTCTGGAACCCAAATGTCATAAGTACGTAGTGTGCAGATGACAAACCCCAAAGGTAACCAACAACCCGAGGGAAAAAGAAAGGCCAAGGGAAAGAATGGTAAGGAGGGTAATGATAAAAAGGCTGCTAACAATGATGGTGAGGGTAAAAACAAGAAGGATAAGGTTAAGTTTCCATGTAATATTTGCATGAACGATCACCTGACTCATCAATGCCCTCGTATGGAGGAATCCCAAAATCTGTTGGCACAATGGTAGCTTGTTGTGTTAACCAACCCCTTCCCTTAGGGGTAGAACTTGTCACATGCTTATTCATCTACCAATGTTCTAGGGGGAAATCAGGGTGCCCCCACACTTAATTCTAACACCGGAGCCACAAACATGTATGTGATGAGATCGGTTTCTCATATTCATACCAGGGCTCATGATTACGAAATGCTTGGATCTGCTAAGAAGGGAAAAGAAGCTTCCAACCCATTGCCTCTTATTCACATTGAGAAAAAAGTGGCAGAAACTATGACTCGCATCCCCAAAGGTGCGCTTAAGAAATATTCTCATAATCCAAATGCAAGGGCTTCCCAGAACAACTCTATCATTAAGGATCTATCACAAACACCTTGTGTAATGTCTACCCTAGAGTTCCTCCAGTGTTTCCCTTTGCAAAGAAAAGCGTTATTATCCACCTTAGGTGTTGCTAAAACAACTAACTTAGGATCCATTATCTTTGACACTTCCAACATTAAACCTCATTTTCCTTACCACATCACCTTCTAGATAGTAGTGGTTTGTTCCATGAAATTGTTGACTTGGAATACTTTTTGCATAGTGGTAAACGAGGGTGCATCAACTTATGTTATGTCATTGGCATGTTGGAAGGCTATTGGTCAACCCGAGTTGTCTCCATCTCCTACGTTGTTAACCGCATTTGACGAACTTTCTTTTAGACTGCATGGAATAATCCCCTCCTTCCCCGTGCAATTGGAGGGAAAAACTCTATGTATCGAGGTCGAAGTAGTCGATGTGCCTCTCAACTACAACCTTTTGTTTGGATGAAGCTGGAATTATGAATTGAAAATGGTTGTATCCTCCATTTTTCATGTAATATGCTTTCCTCGCAAAGGTATGATAAGAATCATTGATTATTCTTCATTCTCTCATCCCGACCCTTCATCGGGGGAATCCACAGTCCCTATGATTGATAATCCACAACAAGGTACTGACAATATGGGTGTTGGACTAATCCCATCATTGATGGGAACTTTTGACTTTCCATTGCCTCCAAATGATGTCAAGATGATTTTAGCTATCCCTATTCAACCCAAGGCTACAATTCTCCAAGTAGCTTTATTTTGAATGAGTTATTTCGATGATCCATTGAATTTACCTTCCTCGTTGGCTTCAATGGAAGGGTTAGGAAATCCTCGCATGGATATGCCCATATCAGTAGTAGAGGTTGTGTACAACATTGTTCAACAAACCTCAACCAACTCTAATCCAACTCCCCCTCAAGAGATAGATCCTGTTATAGAGCTTATTTGGGCTCAATATTCTCTTAGTTCTCATTATTCTTTGGACTTGGTCTTTCCCTTCGATAAGGCATAATCCCCTCCTTCCCTATGCAGTTAGAGGGAAAAACTGTGTGTTGAGGTTGAAGTAGTTGAAGTGCCTCTTGACTGCAACCTTGTGTTGGGATGAAGCTAGACTTATGCAATGACAGTAGTTGTATCCTTGATTTTTTGTGTAATACGATATCCTCATGAATGCAGGATAATAATCATTGATGATTTGTCTTTCTATCATCCTGACCCTTCATCGAGGGCATCCATGGTCCCAATGATTGATAATCCACAACAAGGTACTGCCAATATAGGTGTTGGACTAATACCATCATTGATGGGAACTTTTGACTTTCCACTACCTACGAATGATGTCAAGATGATTTCAGTTATCCATGTTCATCCCAAAGATGAAATTATCCAAGTAGCTTTGTTTCAAATGAGTTATTTCGATGATCCATGGAATTTACCTTCCCTGATAGCTTCAATGGAAGGGATAGAGCATCGTCACATGTGATGCCCCTATCCGCAACAGAGGATGTGTATAACATTGTTCAACAAACCTCAACCAACTCTGATCCAACTCCCCCTCAAGAGATAGATCATGTTCTAGAGCCTATTTGGGCTCAAGATTCTCCTAATGCTCATAATCCTTTAGACTTGGTATTTCCCTTCGACAAGGCAATTTTAGAGACAAGGATTTTCCCGATAGACCTTGGGATGATCTCCATCATAGATATTAATTTTTACCCAAGCTTAGGAGAGTGGAAGAAGGGGAGTTTACTACGACTGTTTTTCCAGAGTTTATACTTAAAGATTGAAAGTATAAAGTCTAGGCATCCAAAAATAAGGAGGATCTATAATATAAAGGAATGAAAAACAACTCTTTAGGGGAAAAGGAGCTAAGGATGATTTTTGAGTTGTCTTTATCTAGCTTCCAATTGTTCCTGGACACTTATGTCCTACTCAATGGCTACCCATGAACGTTCAAGTTCAACCTGGGTGGTATCAGTTTTTAAGATGGTGTTAAAAAGAGTTAAAGTGATACTGGTGTGATCTGTGAGACCGGGTTCAATATTGGGCTGCCTCGTAACAGGTATAGTCATAGAGGAAAAGAGTTTTAAAGATTTTTTGTTTTTTAGGTTGTTGTTTCTATTTTAGATTATATGAGAAAGTTCTCAGATACATGAATTAATCGTATAACAAATTCAAAGGTTGTTTCCCATATCTAAGTTAAACTGAAAATCATGCATGAAATGAAAAAAAACATAAAGTTGTGGAATAATGTGAGACATCAACCAAGGAAGAATCTCACTTTCTGACAGAAGAAGAAAATAGACAAGAAAAACTTTAATGAAGCACAAGATATAGAAATCTAAGTAGTTCATAGGTATTGTACCTGTTGATAGCCGATACTGAGGAAAAGTTGTAAATAATTAGATGACTAAAGTAATCAATCACCATAGTATATGTTGTACTAAATTGTAGCTAAGCATTCATCAAAGATATATAAGAACTGATGTTAAATATGAAATCATAGAGGAACACATAACTCAAACTTGACAGGATCTGGAGTCTTTGATTTGCTTTTGTATTAATTATGGCAATTGAAAAATTTCTCTGCTACAATCGGCCAAGGAAAAATCCCCCCCCCCTTGGTTCTATCTTTCAAAATTGTATTTATACAAAGAAAATCATCAACCCTAGATGGTTGGTATTCTCCTAAATCTCCTAGGTGCTAACGGTTACAAAATACAAAATTTGAACCGTTTTGCTCGGTTACTTTTTACTTTTCTTCCAGTTGGACAAAAATGGGCATACATGCGTTACTTCATCATTTATTTGAAGCACTTCCTTCACTCGGTCCAAGAAACTTGATGCACCTATTAAGAAACTGCACCAAAATTCTGGAAGGTTTTGTCGTATCCTTTCCTTCAAACACATACAACTTCCTCTAAATTTTTGGCAGCCTGTCTTCAATCTTTCCTTTTTCAAACTTTGTTGACTGCAACTGTAGATTTGCCTTTATTATCCACTTATCCATTTGGTTGATGTCAAGCTGCTTCAATTGTGAAATCTCGAGCTGGGTTTCATTCCATCTCTCCTTGATATGAAATTTATACCTTATAACATTGATCTATCCTAATAGCCTAGGACAATCACCTTTACCAATGCCCAGTGTTTTTGTATCTATCTGATCAAACACTTCTTCACATTCTTTCTTAACTTCTTTTTCCATTTTACTTCTTTCGGCTATATTGGTATCGCATGTTTTTAATATGATGTCTCCCCTGACCTGTTCTTCTACAGTCATCTTTGGGATTACTGGTACTTCTTCTCTAGACGAAAAACACTACTGCCTTTTGAAAAGCAACGCGGGCTGTTGTAGCCTCTTTTTCCTTGACAACAATGTTATCCAGTCAGTGGTTTATTTCCAGGAAGTATTTTTGAATGATTTTTTTATTTTAGAAAGCATGTTTTGTTGTTCTTCTTGTAGTTTCTCATGCACCTCTAGTGCTTGGGATTGAAATGTTTTTATATTCACAACTTGTCCTTCAATGGATTTCAACTTAGCCTATAGCTGTCTCACTAACTCTTCCTATCGAATAACCTATACTTGACTCATTTTCATCTTCTTGTTCACTTCATCTAAAACAGACTTCAACAATTGAATTTCCTATTTGTCAACAGTTTTTGCATGTTTAACTCTTTGATTTACCTCCTCTTGAATATTATTTTCTGTGTGCCTTATTTAGTCCTACAACTGAGCTATCATTTTATTTTTCTACTTCAACCTTGTTTTCAGAGAGTCAACTGAGAATAAATTGGTCGTTGCCAAAGCTCCCATAGAGCTTGCTACTTTTGTGGTGAAATCCTCCTCTTCTAGGTTCTGCCCATCTATGAGAACTCTTTGTATATTCACCATTGTGCCTTCTCTCAGATGCATTTCCTATTTTACTACACCCTTCCTCTTCCTACTGAAAAAGTAGTCGAAGGAAGGTATATCTTCTCTAGAGATAGGAGTAAGGTCACTTACATATATGAATTCCAGATGAGGGGTCCGAAAAGTTGACTATAAAGGAGTTAATGATGTAATAGGGATGGCCAATTCTGAAGATTGAGTTTCTCCTGTTCTTTTATGGATATCAACAGGAATAGTTGATGATAAAGGAGGAATCATTTGAATCGACTTTGAAGGTGTCTCGAGCCTAACTTATGTTTATGACTTTGGGTGCTCCATTTGTGAAGCTTCTGCTTTTTTTGAAGACGCTTCAATATTCTTTGGATTTTCTTCTACAGTCCCTTTATCATGCGCCTCTGATCTAAAACCCAGGGGAATACTTCCTTGAGCTAGAGGAGGGGTTGTTGATTCTCCCTGTAGTATCTTCGGCAAACCACTTTTCCTGTGCTTCTGGAAAGTCATAAAGATGGTTTGTAGGTCGGGTGATAATGCTTGAACTCTGTCTAATATTTCCTCATAGGTCCTAACTCCCTTGAACATGTCGTCTCAGGGAGAATATTCATGTTCATTCATTTTCAAATTGCAATGAGAAAGATGATTTCCTACAATTTGATAAGGGTCATTTTTTCTAAGTTCAAGATCTACCAATTTGATGTCTTCCAGTGTTGCAGCTTCTACCTTGGAATGACCAAAATTAAGCAGTGAACACTTCCCAATCTATACAGGAAAAACTGGCCAGAACTTCTTTTGAGCTGCTTTCAATTCTGTGTCGATGCCACCTATTATTATTTGGTAGGCCACCTCCCTTCACACCAGCCTGTAGGGAAGGAACTTCAGAAGTGAGTGAGGAGGAATCAAGCACCCAAAAACCATGACATAGGAGAAACCCTCTTCAATAAACCAATCTGCAATCGCCCTAAGGTTTCCCACGATCGGCTCTGAAATATGAGGGGGTGCATAACCATACAAAATTTGGTGCAAAGGTATCACTATGCAGTGACAAATTTCATAAAATAAATATTTAACATTCTCCTCCCATAGTTTAGAGTGATAAACATGAATGGGCTTCACACAGGCTAGGTTCTAGCTCCAATTCATCAAGGGGAATGGAGTCATGTAACAGATAGAATCCATAATATATCCAGACATGTAAAAGGATACAGGCCGGCCTTTCAATTTTTCAATTTGGTACTCTGCAATCTCCTTAGTTATATTATCTGATACAATTTTACCCTAGTTGAAACTATAACCCTCGGCTACTTCGTGTAGAAGTGGCACCCATTCTGCAGGGAAATGGGTAGAGATTTTCCTCCTGAAAAGTCTACATAGAATCAGATATATATAAACCATGTATTCATTTAATGAAGTTGTGAGATAAATTCCATGGGTATCATCTCTAAATCTTGTTGGAATTCCCCACCATTCTTTGATTATACCTAGATATGTTTGATCGAATTATGTACACTCCTTTCTTTGAAATTCCTCTACGAATTTGGCATTATAAATGTATTTAGAAGTAGGGGACAATTTATACATTACTTGGATGTCCTTAGGTCTGAACGAGTCGACGACGACCTCTTGGAATTTTAGAATTCTCCTTGTCTGAATGTCAGTTTTCTCTAAAGCCCAGCTTATCATGTCATTGTATGGCATTAGTCTTGGTCGTGTGTCTATTTTATAAAGATCAGACTCTTCTATGTCTCCGAGTTTATTTTAAGTCTTTTCATTCCCGAAATCATCATGGAAATTCCTAATCTCATATTCTAAGACTTCAAAAATATGCCTCCAGGATTTGACTGAATCCATAGCATGTGGCGTAGTGTTGGATATAACATCTCCATCTGGATTTGATCTTTCACCTTCCTCACTCTTCTTAGGCACTTTTCTGGGTGCCATGATGTTTGTGCTAAAATGAAATTTTTTTGTAGAGAAGGAATGCGTAAGCTCTTCTCAATGTAACTCGCTCCTGGTCTGAAAGTAAGGATGAAATTCGAAATAACAAACCTTTATTAACCTTTAATTTGTCCTAAATTTAGCGTACCAATACAGGCGATAAAAATTAAATTCTTTAATGGGGATGATATGCCTGGAGATACACACTTTATGTTAAAAGTATCTCCATTAATACGTTATATATACTGCTACATATCGACAATTCAAAACTGGGATTTCGAAAGGAATGTCACCAAAAATTCCCAAATAGAGAAATGCGAAAAGTTATTTAATACCATTAATATTGTTTTAAAGTTAAGTTAATTATGTTTAAGCTCTTAATTCTTTTGGTATTTTGTGTTTCGTAGTTTCGAGCATCGTGTCCCCAAGAGGTATGACACAAGTAAATCCTGAACGCGAAACCGCGATGGGATTTATTTAGGCACTAACCACTTGTTTTAACCCTTTAATTAATCGCGATCAAGGGTAGTTTTTACTTTTTATGGATTAGATTATCGGGACTCTAACGACTCTTTATCATTAAACCTTCTTACTTCTTAATAAACATAGCAATAGATTTTATGGATTTCACGACTTCAAAAAATCAGGATTTTAAGGAGACTCAAGGTTGACTCTTTGATTTCTCGAATCACGATTGATTAGAGATTTTTTAAGTATGTTTAAAACTTAATTAATCATGATTAAAAAGGTATTTCGTGAAAATCACGTTGGGCTTTGAAATGTTGTTTAAGTTGAGATTGCCGAAAAAGAACATGTGAAAGGCTTAGAAAGTCATTAACATTTTTAATTATTACTTTAAAATCGGTTCAATTCCTTTTAAACAATCACTTTTTCTAGACTTTGGTACCGGGACTTTGGAGTTGCTATTAAAAATAATACTTCGTGAATAGCTTAACCCTGAAACCAAAAAATTACGAAAGACCTTTTGACTCCTTTTTGGAGTTAACGAAGGCTCCATAACCAGAGAAAAATGGAGATTTGGATTTAGAGAATAAAAAATAAACTTTGTTTCAACATAGGCTCCATCTAGGGATCTTGTCTCCCTACGGGACGAGGATAAAAGTAGGCCACGTGCCTTTATTGGGAAAATGGAGTCATTAGTTTGTTTTTGAAAACTTGTTTAGAAAGAGGGGGTAGAGGAAAAAGAGGGTTTCATCCTCATCTTTGAAAGCTTTTGAAACCCAATTGCCCTCTAATATCAATTTTAGGCCATTTAACTTCCTCTTTCCTGATACTTATTTCTCGTCTTCTTAAGATAATCCAAACAACCTTAGTAGTTTTAACATGTTCTGTCGATCTTGCTTGCCTCAAGGTGAAGTAATTTTAATATTTTTAATCAGGGAGTCCTGCGTGAACTTGGGATGTAGATCTAGCTTCAAAGAAAACTAATTGCCAAAGTACATTATAATTCATGTATAACAGCCTTACAAATATCTTAGACATTGCTTCACTGCCAGTGAGCTTGTTCAGTACTCCAGTGAAGTTATCTGATTCCCTTTATTGAATTTCCTTTCACCACTTCAAATTGTAACTTCGTATTTAAATGCTGAGATGAGGCCAATCATTTTATGAATTTACTTTCATCATCTCCTTTTTGGACTAGATGGGGGCAATCGATTTTTGAATTTCCTTTCACCATCTGTCTTATATTTTTCCTTGATATGAAGTGGGGGAAATAAATTAGTCTCAAGCATACCAGGGGTGATATCTGTGTATAATTTTGCAATCAAGGTCTGCTAACTCACTTTGATTACTATGGACCAATTTCCTTTTGACCGTCAAAACATCTTAGTCTGCAGGAAAACTTATGGGAGAATTTAATTTTTGGGGGGCTTCTTTTGAGCAAAACTAATCCTTTAGAACCTGTTAAAAGAACTAAGAGAGTTAGGATTAGCCTACACATATATTTGTTTAGTAAGAGTTTGAGGAGTCGTGAGGACTTTCCTTTCTTCTAAATATTTGTTTGTCAGATTTCAAAGCTAAAGTGTAACGTCTCCTTCCTCTATGGAAAACATGGGAAGGCATATGGGGTCAAGGAAAAAAATAAACCAGAGATTGGAACAGGATGACAAAGAAGGTTTCAAATTTCATAAACATAGTTGTGGTAACGCAATCCTGACTCTTGGAACCCTTTCTTTGAGGTCACTTCACCTCTTCTGTTTATTTTACTTATTTGTATCTTATCCAGAGGAATATTTTATGATCTATAGAAAATTTCGTTCTTTTGATGATACCTCGGGTGAATATGTTCATACTCATGAGACTGTTGTTGCACCTAGGTGATATTCATTTGAAATTTAGATAGTTTGGAAATTCATACCTTTTCCTTACCACTTCGTTCTCATCTTAGTAAATTATTTTTTTATCACTTGTTTCAGGTGAATCAATTTCCCGATACATGACCATCCATTTTATTCCTTTTGACATTTGGGTTGTAGACTAGAATCCTAAAAGAATACAACACAAAAAGCGTCAGGTCTTTAAGATTTACTGAACTCATGTGTTGAATATTTTATATCTCTATTTCTAGGAGATCACTAACCTGCTTTATTTGCAATGAAAGTAAAACTTACCGAAAAACTATAAAAATAGAAAACACAAACCAATATATACAGTGGAATTTTGGAATTTGTTTATTGCATATAGTGCTTCAGATAATTCCCATTGATAGGGGCGTTGAAGATTATACCATCCAAATTTTCTAGTAGAAATGAGTTCTTCCCTTCAAAAGTTGTGACCTTGAATGGTCCATACCAGATATGATAAAATTTTCCATTTTTTGTTGAGTCTTCCCTCCAAGCATCCCATTTCAAAACCAAATCACCAGGGAGGAATTCCCTATCTTTAGCCTTATGATTGAATAGTGCTTTCATGTTGTCTTGATATTTCTGTAGAAAATTTGTCCACCTCAACCCTATTCTTCTGAACTTCAATCAATTGATTTATTCTTCTTGTAACATGGTTTGGTTCTTTTTCATATTGCCAACATTTCATCACGGGCAGAGCCAGGTTTATGGGTAATACCACATCAGTCATGTATACCATTTGAAATGGAGAAGTACCAATCGATTTCTTGGTGCCTATCCGATTTTCCCATAAGGTGTATTTCAAATGCACATGCTAGGATTTTTTATTTTCGCTTAAAACCTTCTTAATTATGGTAATTAATATTTTATTTCTTGATTCATATAGCCCATTTCCTTGGGGGTAGAATGCCATGGAGTGACCCAATATATATTATATTTTTGGCAAAAGATGACCATTGCCATAGATTTAAATGCCTGAGCATTATCTGTTACTATATTTTGGGGACATCAAAATATAGATAATATGTTTTCCTCTAGGAAGTCTATCACCACTGAATCTATCACTTTTCTAGTCAGAATAGCTTCTACCCATTTGGTGAAATAATCTGTAGTGGTCAGGATCCGTTTATTTTGTGCACTGGAATGTGGATTAATTTCACCTACAAAATCCAACCCCCATTGTTGGAACAAAGATTCCATTTTAATCAGGACAAGAGGTAGTGCTGGAAGTTTCCACTTGCCTGCAAATAATTGGCAGGAATTACATGCTTTGAATTTAGTATTCACATTTCTGAGTAATTTGGGCCAATAATATCTTTCTCTTAGGATTTTATAAGCCATTTCTCTCCATGCATGATGTCCTCCACACACTCCATTGCGGAATTCATTTATGACCTTTTCGGTCTCTGATTCTACTAGACAAACCAATAGAAAGCCTAGAGGGTCTTTCCAATACAATTGGCTCTCTGAAATACAGTACTTCACTGCATGAAATTTCAATGTTCTAGCCTTATATGAAGTCATATCACTTAGGAATTTCAAAGTCATAAGATAACATACTATATCTTTGTACCACACCGAAGTTGTAAACTTTTCTTCTATACTGGTTGTAGCTATTCAGTCGCCGAGTTTGTCCATATCCATACATCCTTCATACTCTTGTAGATTATTTATACCAAGCACTCTCAAATTTGATTTGACTAGTAGCTTAGCCAAACCTTGTCCCTTTACGAGATTTGTCGGTTTCACCTCTAAATCGAATTATTGAATCTTAGCAAGCCACCGACCCCTCTTCCTATCACTATCAGGTTGAACCAATATGTCTTTAACGGAAATAGTGGGTATATATGAAATTATCTTAGAGTGTAACACATAGGTTATGAAAGCCTTTAGAGACTTCACCATAGCATATGCCTTCTTTTCCATTATGTCATATTTCAATTCTCCATCTCTGAGGCTTTTACTGAAGAATGTTATTGGTTGCTTGAAACCTTCTTCGTTCTCTTGTAGGAGTACTGTTGCAACTGTGTGTTTGAATGACAACGAGAAGATAAAAAATTCCTTGAGATAATCAGGGCTTGCTAGTACAGGTGCTTCATCTATAATTTTCTTGATGTGTGCAAATGATTCTTTAGCTTCGACCGTCCATTTAACTTCACTGTATTTCTTAAACATATATGTGATCAATTTCACAATTTCAGCGTTCGGGATAAATCTTCTCAATTTTATTTTTTTTCCTAAAAACGACTGAATTTCTTTTACATTTCTAGGAATATCTATAGTGTCTATAGCTTTGACCCTTTTAGGATCAATTTTAATTATGTCCTGAGTCACAATATGTTCCAATAGTTTACCTTCTTGCATTGCAAAGTGAGACTTATTGGGATTTAAAGACAAACCAAATTTGCAACATTTCTCGAATGTTTTCTTGAGTTGTATCAGATGATTTTCACTAGATTTAGAAAAAACGGCCAGATCATCAATATAAATAACCATGAATTTATATCTTTTATCGACGACGGTGATATCCATAGCCCACTGGAAGGTAGTGTTGGTCACTATAATTGCTTAATTAATTTCAAACAACCAAGTGAAACATAAATTATCAACCCAGGGAAGTCTTTTGTTTCAAAGATAGCCACGCACTGTATATGCTCAATTTCAAAAGCACTTAGTGTTGTAGTAGAGAAAATTATTCTATCTATACTTGCTGGAATGAACTGAAGCTCTGGATTAAATCACAGGAGAGCAATCTCCCTATTGCAATTCTTTATAGTTCAAATTAAGAATCCTGGATTACATTTTAAAATAACATTGCAATGGGTAAGAACAATTGTCTTGCAATCAGAGAATAGGACCCTTACTCTCAAACAGAGACTCAGTACTAACACTCTTTCATGAAAACAATAATGCAGAAAACAATAAACTTTATCTAACAGAAACCAAGGCACTTAGTTCCTTTCTGTTT
>JZKD02S0146327.1:15786-37232 GCA_000966675.3 Picea glauca
GTAGAGTCATCAAATAAAATATGAAAGTGGTTGTCATCCCAGAAATGACAACTATCCATATACCAATCATCACAATCTACCTCAAAATCATACCAAGCATATATTTCTTGATTATGTTCATCCCTGAGGCCCTCCATAAGAAATATCTCCTGCATGTTATTCAATGAATCTTGAATACTACAAAAACTATCATTGAGACCACCTGTGAGGCTGTCTGTGAGGCTGTCTGTGAGGCCATGTACAAATGAATCCAATCTATAATCCAATGTGTGAAACAATTGGGCTTTGAATGATTCAAGAATTTTTTTCAGGTTTTGAAAAGAAATAGCCATCTGAGCATCCTATGAACTCACCCAATAAGTTACGGCAGAAAATCACAACTTTTTCTCGAAAAACCCTAAAAAACTGTTGAAGTTAAAATGCTCATAACTTTACTTCCTGGACTCCATTTTGGATGATTTTATTTTTGAAATTGGGTGAAATTGTGAGAGGAACTTAGATATGTAATTTATTTTTGCAAATTTGGCCTCCAGATGCTACAGAAATAAAAAAAATTGTGACGCCGTCCACGGAAAAAACTCTGAAAAATTACAGATTTTAAAACTTCAATATCTCCACCTTCCAGACTCCATTTCGGATGATTTTGTTTTTCAAATTGGGTGTTTTTCTGAGAGGAACTCGGATATACAATCTTTTTCTAAAAATTTTGTACAAAATTATACCTAAAAGTTATGGAATGTCGTGGGCCTTTTTTTTCTTCTCCGAAAAAAAATTCTGCAAAAATAAAAAATATTTGCCCACAATGTCTGCCAAGGAAAGTGCTCTGATACCACTTGTTAAGAACCAAAGACAAAATACAAAAGAACCACAACATATATACAAGAAAAATATGCAAAATCTTCTTTATTACTATCAAACCCTTAGGGTAGGGAAACACCATACAATGGATCTTATTATGGCTCCGATACCACTTGTTAAAAACCAAAAACTGAATACGAAATCACCACAACAGATATAGAAGAACAATATAGAAAAACACAACTTTATTATATCAAACCCTTGAGGTAGGGAAACACCATACAATGGATCCTATTATGGAAGGGATCCTCTCCTGTTCACTTACCTCTTCGAGGGGGCATCCTCCTATTGAGCTACCTCTCCAAATACAATATTTCTCTTCATATCTCATTACATTGCTTGAACCCCTTTATATAGTGCTGCCATCACCTAAGAACATTCTAGAGGAGGAATTTTCTAGAAGTAGAACCTTATAAGAAGTCCTCTTACATTTATTATATCTAATTACTCATTTATTATATCTAACTACCATAGTGGGCCTTATTTAATACTATAGTGGACCTAGTCCACCTTACATTGAATGACCTCCACTATTATCACTATGGGTCCTCTGGGCCCCTCTACTACCTCTCTAGCTACCTTACATCTTCATAACCGAGACTAGGTTGGATACCCACTCAGAGTACATGAATGGTACAATTATTTTGGTATCCAAGAGTTTTTTTGCTTCTCTTTTGACCACAGACAATAATATGGGGTTAATTTGTTTGAACTTTTGCCTGAAAGGTTTAACCCCAGGATTTAAAGGAATCTTGTGTTCAATCACAGTGGTGTTATGGGTTCTTATATCATCATAGGACCATGCAAAAATGTATTTATATCACCCGAGTAATTCTTTATACTTACCTTTCATCTTAGGAGGAAGATACTTTTATATTTTTACCATTCTAGGTTCTTCTTTAGTGCCTATATCACAATCTTCGACTTCCTCTAGCTGAGGTTGCAATGTAAATTTCAATGGCATATCATTACGGTCAAATAATCTTTATAGGGGAATTATAAGTTTAGGGATTTGATTATTTTTTAGTACTAACATGCGATGATTTGCGATCTGATCTTGGAACTCTTGAGGATCTTCCCCTTCTTGAATAATCCAAGTATGGTCGTTCTGGTTTTCTTGGTCGATGTGCATTTTAGCAAAGTCTTCCACCATTTCGAGGAATTTTCTGGTGTTGTATATTTTTCAGTATGGAGGGTCTGTGCCTCATCTCTATCTGATACTTAAGTTTTAAAGCTATAGGAGGTGCAAAAGTTGAGGCTGCTTTGGCTAACAAACCAACTTGCATATTTTCTGTACGGGGAATGTAATGAACATTAACTGACGAGAAAAACTTTTCCATTAAATCCTAGGAACAATTTATATAAGATCTCAATATCGGGTGTTTGGCCTGATACTTCTGATTTACTTGTTTCACAATTAATTCCACATCTCAATAGACTTCCAAGTTTTTTATGTTTAATTTTCTGGCGGCTTCTAATCCCAAAACCAGGGCTTCGTACTTGCATACATTATTTGTGTAGTTTATGTCCCACTGTATTCTGTAAGATAAAGGAATGATAAACTCATCTCTAGGTGCTACAAAGAGTACTCCTGCACCTACTCCTTCACATGATGAAGCACCATCAAAATACATTTTCCAGATTCCAGTACTATATACACTTTCTTTTACCTTTTCTGTTTTATTTTTTTCTATGAAAATCAACACATTCATCTATATCATCATCAATTGATAAAATAAAATTTCCAAGATCTTGATCAGTGATATAAATAGGGTAATTGCTAGGATTATGTGGATCACTTACCATGTATGCCAGCCATGTTTCCCGGTATAATCGAGTGAACTATCCTCCGAAAATGTGAATCGTGTCATATGTCATGTCCAGCTGAAGGGATCCTCCAATATTAGCACCCCAAGGCCTGGATAATAGAATACCATACTTCGGAGGTATATCAACAATAAACACATTCATCAGAATGCTTTTTACTAGGATTTGTGTAAGATTTACTACCAAGTCTTTGATCATGCCCACACATTTAACTTTTCTCGAATCAAACAAATATACGTCTTCGTACAGCCTAGTAATTTCGAGGCCAAGTCAATCCATAATAGCCTTGGGCATCACGTTATGTGAGGCTCCATAATCCATCATGCAGTTATGTAGTAGACGATTGTGCACATTTAGTGTAATGTAGAAAGGAGCAACGGTATCTCTGGCCCCTTCAAAATGTAGACCAAAAATTATAATAGGCTTATCATCCTCCAAATTTATAATGTCAACTTGACTTCCCATATTTGAAAAATTTATTGTTTTGGTGATTTTTTTTTAGTAAACGGGATTCTTTGCTAGTTCAACCAAAGGTATCGGTATTTTGATTTTGTTAATCTCATTTTCTAGGCTGAAACCTCCTATAGTTTTTTTCAGTTTCTCTGATTGGTACTTTGGTCTCCTTCCTTTCTGACTTATTTGTTTACATTGCTTTATTTTCAGTTATTTTTTCTTCCAATGTATGTGTTTCAACTGCCTTAGTTTTCCCAGCTAGGATCTTAGCTTCCTTTATTTTGGTATTTTGTGGGTCCACTCCTTTTATTTGGGTGTTCTGTATCTTGGTGTCCTCTGAAACAGGCTCATATATTTTGCCTCTTGGTATAATTTTCTTTGGTTGAGTAGTTGTCATGTTCTTAGTTTTAGACCTTAGATTATACTTGTTTTGGAGCTCGGCCATTATAGTATTGACGATTCCTTGGCAAGCAAGATCATCTGTATTATTTGTGTTGCTATCTTTATTTGACCATTGTTCTATGTTTAGAGACCTCTCATAATCTTTCTTAGTCAAATGATCTTGTAGAAAATCGTCACCCAAATTGTTCATGTCTTCTTATAGATCCTCAAATTCTTTCATGTCATTCCCTCCTATACAATTTTCATTTTTTAAAGGAGTTTGAACTTTTTGATCTTCATTTTTAATTTGTCTTTGTTGTATCTTAGGATTAGGGTTTCTTCTGAATTCTCTCCTAACAAATTGATCTGCTTTAGATTTATCTAGCTCCATACTTGAAATTTTATTTGATAGCTCTTTTATTATCCTAGCCATATCATCCATTTTATCATATAAGGATCTCGCAGATCCTGAGGGTCCTTCTTGTTCCCTAAAACCTTTGGTCTCCCTATTTCTTTTTTCCACTTTTGCTTTTAATTTACCAGAAGCCATCATATTTGAATCAATATCTATGGAATCATCTTGCATTCTGGTAAGTTCAACTGCTCTCCTTTCTCTTAATAATAGTGTGAACTCAAGTTCGAAAGCCATAACGAATGTTACTTTTTATGTGGGCTGGGAAGGTTTAACTTCAACTGGTATCTTGTTATATAACTTATTAAATCTTTGAATGAATTCAATAACAGCTTCCAAATTTTTCTTCCTCAAAGCCCCAAACTCGGTTAAATAATATAGGCGATCCTTTCTCTCACCCCACTATCTGATAAAAGAGTTTTCTAGATCATCATAAGATGCTATCGAGCCTGCGGGCAATCCTCAAAACCAGTTTCTTACCTGACCTTCGAAATTTTGAACAAACAACCATGAATACACGTCTTTGTGTTCGAGACCGAGAATATCTATGAATTGATCAAAGAAATTTATATGTTCAGTTGCAGTTAGGTCTCCTTCCCCCATAAAATTAGGTAATTTCTTCATGTAGTTTTTAGGTAAGTCATGAAGGGGTACTAGGAGGACCAAAGGATCATATCTGGCAGCTTCTTTGGCGAAAATCCTTGGGGGTGGGGGTGGGCCTTGACCGACCCCTCCTCCTCTTACAACAACCATAGATATCCTAGGGGAGGTAACTGGTAGATTATAAAGAGGGTTTTCAAAGACGTATAGTGATCCTTTAACTTCTTTAGGATGAAGCAAGAAAGGCTTCGAAAACCATTTATCGGGAGATGAGAAAACTGGAAAAGAGGGGAATGGGATAGGGGAACTTGGTTCCTCTGATTTGCAAGACATGTAAATAGGAGAACCCGCAGGTGTGGAATCCGAGTATGTGGTATACTCTTTGATACTTTGTGAGGTCAGGAAATCTAACTAAAGAGTTGGTGGGATATCAATTGATGCAAGATTTACTAAGGGATTCTCACCTTCACTTACCCAGGAGGTAGTCATATGAGTTTCAAATTTAATTTCTGGGAAAACTAGATTTGGGTTAGTCGACATTTCTCCGAAGAGGGTTTGGGTGGAAAATTCTTGCGAATTTATCATTTCAAGTGGAATCTTGGCCTTAGAATGCATGTATTTAGGCTGGTAGACCGCAGTAGTTTTCTTAAGGAAACCTCTTGTTTTAGTGTTTTTTCAGGATCAGAAACAGGCGGGGTCTACTTATCATCTAGGTATTGTTTGGTGTTCCTTCGACCAGATTCCATCTTAATTAAATGTGGAGTCTCCAAGTGAATAATAACTTATCCTTTAAAAAGTGTTCACTCTTTGTTCACTATCAAAGAGAGAAACTCACAATTGTCATTCTCCCAGGGAAAATAATTTAGTTTCTCTATCCCCGACAATGGTGCCAAAAAGATGTTTTTCCAGAGTTTATACTTAAGGCTTGAAAGTATAAATGCTAGCCATCCAAAAATAAAGAGGGTCTATGATATAAAGAAATTGAAAACAACTCTTTAGGGGAAAACGAGCTAACGTTGATTTCTGAGTTTTCTTTGTCTAGCTTCCAATTGTTCCTAGATGCTTATGTCCTACTCAATGGCTCCCCATGAACGTTCAAGTTCAACTTGGGTAGTAGAAGTTTTTAAGATGGTGTTAAAAAGAGTTAAAGCGATACTGGTCTGATATGTGAGACCGGGTTCAATATTGGGCTGCCTCGTAACAGGTACATTTATAGAGGAAAAGAGTTTTAAATATTTGTTGTTTTTTAGGTTGTTGTTTCTATTTTAGATTATATGAGAAAGTTCCGAGATATATGAATTAATCGTATAACAAATTCAAAGGTTGTTTCCCATATCTAAGTTAAACTAAAAATCGTGCATGAAATGAAAGAAAACATAAAGTTGTGGAACAATGTGAGGCATCAACCAAGGAAGAATCTCAGTTTGTGATAGAACAATAAAATAGACAAGAAAAACTTTAATGAAGAACAAGATATAGAAATCTAAGTAGTTCACAGGTCTTGTACCTGCTGATAGTAGATACAGAGGAAAAGTTGTAAATGATTAGATGACTAAAATAATCAATCACCACAGTATATGTTGTAATAAATTGCAGCTAAGCATTCATCAAAGATATATAAGAAATGATGTTAAATACAAAATAACAAAGGAACATATAACTCAAAATTGATGGGATCTAGAGTCTTCGATTTGCATTTGTATTAATTATGGCAAATGAAAAATTTATCTCCTACAATCGGGAAAGGAAAAATCCCCCTTGGTTCTATATTTCAATTTTGTATTTATACAAAGAAAATCATCAACCCTAGATAGTTGGTATTCTCCTAAATCTCCTAGGTGCTAATGGTTACAGAATACGAAATTTGAAGCATTTTGATCGGTTACTTTTTAATTTTCTACTAGTTGGATAAAAATGGGCATACATGCATTACTTCATCATTTCTTTGAAGCACTTCCTTCGATCGATACAAAAAACTCAACTCACTTGTTTAGAAACTCCACCAAAATTATGGAAGGTTCTGTCGTATCCTTTGATTCAAACACATACAACTTCCTCTGAATTTTGGGCAACCTGCCTTCAATATTTCCCTTTTCAAACTTTGTCAACTGCAACTGTATATTTGGATTTATTAGCCACTTATCCATTTGGGTGATTTTAAGCTACTTCAATTGTGAAATCTCAAGATGGGTTTCATTCCATCTCTCCTTGATATACAATCGATGCCTTATAACATTGATCTATCCTAATAGCCCAGGACAATTACCTTTACCAATGCCTAGTGTTTTTGTATCTAGCCGATCAAACACTTCTTCACATTATTCCTTAACTTTTCTTGCCATTTTCCTTCTTTTGTCTATATTGGTCTCCCATGTTTTTAATATGATGTCTCCTCTGATTTTTTCTTCTACAATCAGCTTTGGCATTGCTGGTACTTCTTCTCTAGATGAAAACTCTACTGTCTTTTGAAAAGCAACGCAAGTTGTTGTTGCCTCTTTTTCCTTGAGAGAAATGTTATCTAGTGAGTGGATTATTTCTAGTAAGTATTTTTGAATGATTTCTATTTTAGAAAGCATGTTTTGTTATTCTGCTTGTAGTTTCTCATGCACCTCTAGTGCTTGGGCTTGAAATGTTGTTATATTCACAACTTGTCCTTCAATGGACTTCAACTCATTATGTAGTTGTCTCACTAACTCTTCCTACCAAATAACATGTACTTGACTCATTTGCATCTTCTTGTTCACTTCATCTAAACCGGACTTCAACAATTGCATTTCTTATTTGACAACAATTCTAGCGTGTTCAACTCTTTGATTTACCTCCTCTCAAAAATTATTTTCTGTGTGCCTTATTTGGTCCTGCAACTAAGCTATTATTTGATTTTTCTGCTTCAACCTTGTTTTCAGAGAGTCAACTGAGAATAAATTGGCCTTTGACAAAGCTCCCATAGAGCCTGCTACTTCTGTGGAAAAATCCTCCTCTTCTAGGTTCTGCCCATCTACGATCACTCTGTGTTTTTTCACCATTGTGCCTTCTCTCAGATGCATTTCCTGTTTTACTATAGCCTTCCTCTTCCTACTGAAAATGTAGTCATAGGAAGGTATCTCTTCTCTAGAGATAGGAGTAAGGTCACTTACATATATGACTTCCATATGGGGGGTCCCAAAAATTGACTGTAAAGGAGTTAATGATGTAATAGGGCTGCCCAATTCTGAAGATTAAGTTTCTCTTGTTGTTTTAGAGATATCAACAAGAATAGTTGATAATAAATGAGGAATCAGTTGACTCGAATTTGAAGGTGTCTTGAGCCTAACGTTTGTTTCCGACTTTGGGTGCTCCATTTTTGAAGCTTCTTCTTTTTGTGAATATGCTTCAGTATTCTTTGGATTTTCTTCTACAGTCCTTTTATCATGAGCCTCTGATCCGAAAATTGGGGGAATACTTCCTTGAGGTGGAGGAGGGGTTGTTGATTCTCCCTATAGTATCTTTGGTAAACCACTTTGCCTATGCTTTTGGAAAGTCAGAAATCTAGTTTGTAGGTTGGGTGATAATGCTCGAACTCTGTCTAATATTTCCTCATAGGTTCTAGCTCCCTTGAACATGTCGTCGTAGGGAGAATTTTCATGTTCATACATTTTCATATTGCAATGAGCAAGATGATTTCCTACAATTTGATAAGGGTCATTTTTTTTTGAGTTCAATATCTACCAACTTGATGTCTTCCAGTGATGCATATTCTACCTTGGAATGACCAAATTTAAGCAGTGAACACTTCCCAATATGTATAGGAAAAATTGGCCAGAACTTCTTCTGAGCTACTTTAAATTCTATGTCGATGCCACCTGTTATTATTTGGTAGGCTACCTCCCTGCACACCAGTCCATCGGGAAGGAAATTTGAAAGTGTGTGAGGATGAATCAAGCACCCGAAAAGACTAACATAGGAGAAACTCTCTTCAATAAACCAATTTGCAATTGCTCTGAGGTTTCCCATGATTGGCTCTGAAATACGAGGGGGTGCATAACCATACAAAATTTGGTGCAAAGGTATCACTACGTAGTGACAGATTTCGTAAAAGAAATCTTTAACATTCACCTCCCATAGTTTAGAGTAATAAACATGAATGGGCTCCGCACAGGTTGGGTTCCAGCTCCAATTCATCAAGGGGAATGGAGTCATGTAATAGATAGCATCCATTAATATATGAATACATGTAAAAATATATAGGTCGGCCTTTCGATTTCATAGTTTGGTACTCTGCAATCTCCTTAGTTAGATTATCTGATAAAATTTTACCCCATTTGAAACTGTAACCCTCTACTACTTCGTGTAGAAGTGGCACCCATTCTGCAGGGAAATGGGTAGGGATTTTCCTCTCGAAAAGTCTACATAGAATCAAAGCTATATAAACCATGTATTCGTTTAATGGATTTGTGGAATAAATTCCATGGGTATCAGCTCTAAATCTCATTGGAATTCCCAACTATTCTTTGATTATACCTGGATATGTTTGATCAAATTATGTACACTCCTTTCTTTTAAATTCCTCTTCGAATTCGACATTATAAATGTATTTAGAGGTAGGGGACAATTTATACATGACTTGGATGTGCTCGGGTCTGAACGAGCCAACGATGACCTCTTGGATGTTTAGAATGTTCCTTGTCTGAATGTCGGTTTTCTCTAAAGCCCAGCTTATCATGTCATTGTATGTCATGATTCTCGATCGTGTGGCTATTTTATGAAGCTCAAACTCTACTATGTCTCTAAGTTTATTTTCAGTCTTTTCATTCCCAAAATCGTCGGGGCAATTCCTAATCTCATAGTCTAAGACTTAAAAAATCTGCCTCCAGGATTTGACTGAATCCACAACATGTGGCATAGTATTGGATATAACATTTCCATCTAGATTTATGATTTCACCTGCCTTTCTGGGTGCCACGATGTTTGTTCTAAAATGAAAGCTTGTTGCAGAGAAGGTATGTGTAAGCTCTTTTGAATGTAACTCGCTCCTGGTCTGAAAGTAAGAATGAAATTTGAAATAACAAACCTTTATTAACCTTTAATTTGTCTTAAATTTAACATACAGATACATGCGATAAACATTAAATTCTTTAATGGGGATGATATGCCTGGAGATACGCACTTTATGTTAAAAATATATCCATTAATCTATTATAGATATTCCCACATATCGACGATTCAAAACTGGGATTTCGAAAGGAATGTCATCGAAAATCCTCGAATAGTGAAAAACAAAAAGTTATTTAATATCATTAATCTTGTTTTAAATTTAAGTTAATTATGTTTAGGCGCTTAATTATTTTAGGATTTTTTGTTTCAAAGTTTTGAGCATCATGTCCCCAAGAGGTATGACACAAGTAAATCCCGAATCGCGAAACTTCAATGGGATTTATTTAGGCACTAACCACTTGTTTAAACCCTTTAATTAATCGTGATTAGGGGTTAGTTTTTACTTTTCATGGATTAGAGTATCGAGACTTTGGTGACTGTTTAACGCAAGAAATCTCGAATCGTGAAATCGCGATGGGATTTATTATCATTAAACCTTCTTACTTCTTAATAAACATAGCATTAACTTTTAAGGATTTTGTGACTTCGAAAATCGAGGTTTTAAGGAGACTCAAGGGTGACTCTTTGATTTCCCAAATCGCGATTGATTAATGATTTGTTAAGTATGTTTAAAACTTGATTAATCACGATTAAAAAGGTATTTCGTGAAAATCATGTCGGGGATTTTAAATGTTGTTTAAGTTGAGATTGCCGAAAAAGAACACGTGAAAGGCTTAGAAATTCATTAACGTTTTTAATTATTACCTTAAAATTGGTTCAATTCCTTTTAAACAATCACTTTTTCGAGACTTTGGTAGGGACTTTGGATTTGCTATTAAAAAGCATACTTCATGAATATCCGAACCTCGTAACTTGAAATTACTGAAAGACCTTTTGACTCCTTTTTAGAACTAAGGGCGGCTTCGTAACCAGAGAAAAATGGATATTTGGATTTAGAGAAGAAAAAATAAACTTTTTTTCAACAACGACCATGAATGGAGATGTCTCTCGACCTGTTAATCCTTTGGTGACACATGGAATATATTCTGAGGGAAATATGGTGAGTATAGTTGAGATGATTCCAATTGATATCTCCAAGATCCCTGGCATCATCGAAAACATCTTCATTAGATTTGAATGTTCCCTCGAGGATATTAAAGAGTATACTGACTTATTTAAGGAATTTGGCAATATTGTTTCTTGGTCTTATATGGAAATTCCAGGAATTGACCCTCGTATCATTGAAAACGAAATTTGAAATTACTTGGATGCTAATCTAGTTCGGCAGAAGCTTATCCTAGTTAACCCTTGAAAGGAAGCGATTATCAAAGCTGAGGTGGAGAAATTGATCAAGGATGGTTTCATTTACCCTGTTCAATTATGGAATGGGTGTCCAATCCTGCTTCTGTCAACAAAAAACAAGGTATAGTTTGAGTATGCATTGATTTTCATGATATGAACAAGGAATGCCCGAAAGATAACTTTCCTACCCAATTCATTGATCAGATTATTGATAAGTGTGTAGGATGTGAATTATTTTCCTTTGTGGAGAGTTTCTTAGGGTACAATAAAATTCAGATCAGACCCAATGATCAACATAAGATTTCTTTTATATGTCCTTGGGGTACCTTTGCTTATAATAAGATGCCTTTTCGCCTTAAAAATGTTGGAGCTACGTTTCAGTGGGACATGTTTTTTTCCTTTCACGATCTCAAACATATAATCAAGGCATATTTTGATGATCTCACGTCATGTTCTCACAAGAGGTAAGATCATCCTGCTCACCTTCGACTTATATTTGAGAGGTGTCTCTACTACTAGATTTTTTTGAATCCCAACAAGTGTAGTTTATTTGTTACGCTAGGACGCTTATTGGGATTTATCATGTCCAACAAAGGGATCATGGTCAATCCTCTCAAGGTTGAGGAAATAGTTTAGTTACCTCCCCCACACACAGTTCCACAACTTCAGAGTCTCCAAGGCAAAGCTAACTTTTTATGGTGATTTATTTCCAACTATGCCAAAATAACTAAAGGGTTCATGCATCCTTCAAAGAAAGGGATCCCATTATTTTTGGATGAAGTGGCTCAATTCTCTTTTGAAGTGTTGAAAATTTCCTTGATGTCTACCCCTATAGTCATCCCTCCTGATTATGGCAAGGATTTCTTGTTATATTTAGTTGCAACAGATTCTACCATCGGTATGGTCTTGGTTCAGGAGGATGACGTGCTCCAAGAACACGTTATCTACTACCTTAGTCGAGGCTTAGTCATACTAGAGCTCAACTATACTCATTTTGAGAAGCTGGATTTGGCAATTGTCCACACTATCCAAAGGTTTCATAATTATATTATACTCCCTATAACCACTATTTTTAGCACAGAGAATCACCCTCATATTTTGGGAGGATAAGCCTAGTACCCATAAAAAAAATTGTGGAGGTTGGTTTATGAGTGGATGTCAAATGGACAAAGCTCAACATAAGAATGTTTAAACACAAAAAATTGGGCTAGTAATGCATAAGCAAATGAGGTTCTCATTAAATTTAGTTAGTGGTTTAAGGTTAAAGGTGAGAAGGAGGAAGACTTAGTGAGGAGAGTGGACAATTCTTCCATAAGAATATGGCCTTCAAGCAACTTGGTGTAGAATAACTCAGGCACAAGAGCACTCTTGAACTTAAGTTTAAGATACTAAAACATATCACAAAAACATTATAATCAAACCTCCATTACAATAAAACCACAAAACCTAATCTGGATCATCCATGCAGGAGCATTTCAACATAAGAGGAAATAGATCATAGAAACATTATAATCAAACTTCAATTAGAATACAACTACAACATCTTGTCTGGATCATCCATGCACAAGTGTTTCAACATAATAGGAAACAAGATGGTGAAAGAAACTGACTTCGATTAATGAGAAAGTCTTAGGTATCATACATAACAAGAGAAAATATTTGTTATCAAACTATTACAAAAAAGGGAGCTCTTCTCAACTATCTACCCTAACATATTCTTCAACTGATGTATTTATACCCAAAAATAGTGGAAAACTGCTAGGAGCATGAGATGACCATCATATCCAAGGATTTTCTATCTATGCATCCTTTCTTCATACTGTGCATGTACCTTTTTTTCAGACGCAAGCTTATATCAGCATGGGACTACAGTAAAACAATTCCATCATAGTACCTCAGGATGATAACTCTGTCTCCACGGATAGACCCTCCATGCCTTCTATTTATAGAGTGAGTTGAGGTTTCAATTACCATTCCTTGTTCATTAAATGATTTCACCTCGAGATCGGGGTGTGGCTTGATGACTAGGGGGTGGTCATGTGGTATTATTGGATTTGGCATTAAATGAGCACATGATTTCAGGGTTGTTAAAAGCGGTTTGGACCCACACTGCTTTTGGGCCCGAAACTCACCACCTTCCGCCACATAGCTCTCCCAAAACATCATTTTTTAGATTTCGTCACGCTCAAAGATTTTAATGCCTGAGCATGTTGTGGCCATGAAATGAATCATGGCTATTGATCTGGGTGCGATTGCTAAATTTAGCTCTACCACTAAAGTTTATATGTTCGCTAATTCTAGCATCCATTAAAAACGTGCATGGAGATGGAACTAATGGTTTTTCCTTGTCCAAACAAATTACTTGGTTGGCCTGCAAAAATGAAAAAGACCCATGAAAACTTCATGTGATAACATTATCTCCATAGGGGAGGACATGCTCCGTGTGAGCTACCAAGAACACACTTTTTTAGTCTCTTATTCTAGGGCTATGGGGTCACTTATTCAGACAAAAATAAAAATAAAAAGTGATATTTACAATGAATGGAAAGAAAATCATTGCTTAAGAAAAATATTTTTTCATAAGGTTCCCATTGATAGGGCCACCAAAAACTTCGGAATCCTCCAAGTTCTTCAATTTATAAGTGTTATTTGAAAATTCCTCAGAAATCTTGAAAGGACCAATCGATAAGGCTTCAAATTTACCATGTGTTGAGGAAAATATATGAATTGATCTTACTCAAGCATTTCCAGACTTTACTTAGCTAAATCAAAGTAGACGAAAATATCACCCTAAGTTTATAGCCAACAAAAATAATGTACTAACTCACAAGTATAAATTACAAATGCTTAGGCTAGTCTTTTATCAACAAGAATCTTCCAGGAAATTATTTTTTTATGTAATTTTATGAACATAACAGTTGTTGAAATAGATGTAAGAACATAAGTAAAGACACCAAGATGATAATAAAGATAATTGAGACATAAAAAATCCTTTATTTCATTCCAATTCACTAAAGAGTCATTTTCTTTACAAAAACTCATAGAGAAATCTTGGACCAAAGTCAAACTTAGACATCCCCAATGAAACATACAAAAGGACCTCTGATAGAAAACCAAAATTTAACTCTAAGTGTTGGATTAGCTTGCCAAATATTTTTGCCTACTCAACTTTGCACAATAGCCTTTATCATTCATGAAAATTAATTCATAAACAAACAAGTCTACACAGACTATCATAGATAGATCAACACCTCTGAAAAACAAGTGTCTGAATGATTTGATTCAACCCTAAATATTGTTGTCTACAATAAGACCCTGCTATCAAAAAAGATAATTAGGTTGTGATTAATATATGAATGAATGAAAAATGAACTATCTCAACATAAACTCAAAGATAAAACCTTAGCATGCTTATGCTTCTATCTCCTCCCTTTGTTCCCCCCTTTCCTTTTGCTTTTAGTAATTAGAATTGGTTGAAGTAATTGAACCAACTCATTAATTAAGCTAACTAAAAACTCAACTAACTATAGTTAAGGGGGAAAAGTAATAATCATAATAGGGTCATAAATAAATAATAACTAGTAGGTGGGACCCCTTGTGACTCCCTTTAGTTCATAACGATAATAACATAACCATTAGTTAATAAAACACACCTCCTAGTGCCTCCCCTCAACATATTTACTTTTTGGCTCATGAAAATTTGAAAATATTTCAAAATAATACTCATATATCCAAAATAAAACATTATGTCCAAAATCCATGAAATCAACTGTCATAAATCAATAGATAACATAAAATTTAAAAGCCTTATTTCCCAGTCTATGATGCAACCCTTCCTTGGTTGCTTTTGTCACCTCTTGATTTTCCTAAATTTTCCTTAGGCTGGGCAGAGCCTTTAGTCTTTATCTCACTGATCATGTGTGAACAATCATCCCTCAAATGCATCCGTGAAGAAAGGGATTTGTCAAGTCAACGAAGGGTGAATAAGGGGGTAGCAATGGCTTTTCCTTTATCAAATGCATGGTGGGCTTCAGTTTCAATATATTTCTAGCATGGAAGGATTGCACTGGTGAGTGGTTAAGGGCATATTGGACAATGGGGATTAAAGGTGGAGGACCAAGCAAGGTCAAGTTGGGCCAGTCACGATGTTTGGAGACTATTGGGTGGACAATCTCATGCCATCATATTGTTAGCACAGAGAATCTCCGTATAACCATTATTGTCAGCACAGAGAATCACCCTCATATTGTGGGAGGATAATCCTAGTACCCATAATTTTTTTTGTGGAGGCTGGTTTACGAGTGGAGGTCAAATGGACAAAGCTCAACATAAGAATGTTTAAACACAAAAAACTGGGCTAGCAATGCATAAGCAAATGAGGTTCTCATTAAATTTAGTTAGTGGTTTAAGGTTAAAGGTGAGAAGGAGGAAGACTTAGTGAGGAGAGTGGACAATTCTTCCATAAGAATCTGGCCTTCAAGAAACTTGGTGTAGAATAACTCAAGCACAAGAGCACTCTTGAACTTAAGTTTAAGATACTAAAACATATCACAAAAAAATTATAATCAAACCTCCATTACAATAAAACCACAACACCTAATCTGGATCATCCATGCAGGAGCATTTCAACATAAGAGGAAACAGATCATAGAAACATTATAATCAAACTTCCATTAGAATACAAATACAACATCTTGTCTGGATCATCCATGCACGAGTGTTTCAACATAATAGGAAACAAGATGGTGAAAGAAACTGACTTCTATTAATGAGAAAGTCTCAGGTATCATACATAACCAGAGAAAATATTTGTTATCAAACTATTACAAAAAAGCGAGCTCTTCTCAACCATCTACCCTAACATATTCTTCAACTGATGTATTTATACCCAAAAATAGTGGAAAACCGCTAGGAGCATGAGTTGACCATCATATCCAAGGATTTTCCATCTTTGCATCCTTTCTTCATACTGTGCATATACCTTTTTGTCAGACGCAAGCTTATATCAGCATGGGACTGCAGTAAAAAAATTCCATCATAGTACCTCGGGATGATAGCTCTGTCTCCACGAATAGACCCTCCATGCCTCCTATTTATAGAGTGAGTCGAGGTTTCAACTACCATTCCTTGTTCATTAAATTATTTCACCTTGAGATTGGGATGTGGCTTGATGACTAGGGGGTGGTCATGTGCTGTTATTGGATTTGGCGTTAAATGAGCACATGATTTCAGGGTTGTTGAAAGCGGTTTGGACCCACACTGCTTTTGGGCCCGAAACTCACCACCTTCCGCCACATAGCTCTCCCAAAACATCATTTTTTAGATTTCGTCACGCTCAAATATTTTAATGCATGAGCATGTTGCGGCCATGAAATGAATCATGGCTATTGATCTGGGTGCGCTTGCTAAATTTATCTCCACCACTAAAGTTTATCCGTTCGCTAAGTCTAGGATCCATTGAAAACGTGCATGGAGATGACACTAATGGTTTTTCTTTGTGCAAACAAATTACTTGTTCAGCCAGAAAAAATGAAAAAGACCCATGAAAACATCATGTGATAACATTGGCTCCACAGGGGAGAACATGCTCCCTGTGAGCTACCAAGAACACACTTTTTTAGTGTCTTATTCTAGGGCTATGGGGTCACTTATTCAGACAAAAATAAAAAGCAAAAGTGATATTTACAATGAATGGAAAGAAAATCATTGCTTAAGAAAAATATTTTTTCATAAGGTGCCCATTGATAGGGCCACCAAAAACTTTGGAATCCTCCAAGTTCTTCAATTTATAAGTGTTATTTGAAAATTCCTCAGAAATCTTGAAAGGACCAATCGATAAGGCTTGAAATTTACCATGTGTTGAGGAAAATATATGAATTGTTCTTACTCAAGAATTTCAAGACTTTACTTGGCTAAATCAAAGTAGAAGAAAATATCACCCTAAGTTTATAGCCAACAAAAATAATGTACTAACTCACAAGTATAAATTACAAGTGCTTAGCCTAGTCTTTTATCAACAAGAAACTTGCAGGAAATTATTTGTTTATGTAATTTTATGAACATAACAGTTGTTGAAATAGATGTAAGAACATAAGTAGAGACACCAAGATGATAATCAAGATAATTGAGACATAAAAAAATCCTTTATTTCATTCCAATTCACTAAAGAGTCATTTTCTTTACAAAAACGCATACAGAAATCTTGGACCAAAGTCAAACTAAGACATCCCCGATGAAACATACAAAAGGACCTCTAACAGAAAACCAAAATTGAACTCTAAGTGCTGGATTAGCTTGCCACAGATTGTTTCCTACTCGAATTTTCACAATAGCCTTTATCATTCATGAAAATTAATTCATAAACAAACAAGTCTACACAGACTATCAAAGATAGATCAACACCTCTGAAAAACAAGTGTCTGAATGATTTGATTCAGCCCTAAATATTGTTGTCTACAATAAGACCCTGCTATCAAAAAAGAGAATTAGGTTGTGATTAATATATGAATGAATGAAAAATGAACTATCTCAACATAAACTCAAAGATAAAACCTTAGCATGCTTCTGCTTCTATCTCCTCCCTTTTTTCCCCCCTTTCCTTTTGCTTTTAGTAATTAGAATTGGTTGAAGTAGTTGAACCAACTCATTAGTTAAGATAACTAAAAACTCAATTAACTTTAGTTAACGGGAAAAAGTAATAATCATAATAGGGTCATAAATAAATAATAACTAGTAGGTGGGACCCCTTGTAACTCCCTTTAGTTCATAACAATAATAACATAACCATTAGTTAAGAAAACACACCTCCTTGTGCCTCCCCTCAACATATTTACTTTTTGGCTCATGAAAATTTGAAAATATTTGAAAATAATACTCATATATCCAAAATAAAACATGTTGTCCAAAATCCATGAAATCAACTGTCATAAATCAATAGATAACTTAAAATTTAAAAGCCATATTTGCCAGTCTGTGATGCAACCCTTCCTTGGTTGCTTCTGTCACCTCTTGATTTTCCTAAATTTTCCTTAGGCTGGGCAGAGCCTTTAGTCTTTATCTCATTGATCATGTGCGAACAATCATCCCTCAAATGCATCTGTGAAGACATGGATTTGTCAAAGTCAACGAAGGGTGAAGAAGGGGCAGCAATGGCTTTTCCTTTATCAAATGCATGGTGGGATTTAGTTTCAATATATTTCTAGCATGGAATGATTGCACTGGTGAGTGGTTAAGGGCATATTTGACAATGGGGATTAAAGGTGGAGGAGAAAGCAAGGTCAAGTTGGGCTAGTCACGATGTTGGGAGACTGTTGGGTGGACAATCTCATGCCATCATATTGTTAGCACAAAGAATCTCCGTATAACCACTATTGTTAGGACAAAGAATCACCCTCATATTGTGGGAGGATAAGCCTAATACCCATAAATGTTTTTGTGGAGTTTGGTTTATGAGTGGAGGTCAAATGGAAAAATATCAACATAAGAATGTTTAAACACAAAAGACTGGGCTAACAATGCATAAGCAAATGAGGTTCTCATTAAATTTAGTTAGTGGTTTAAGGTTAAAGGTGAGAAGGAGGAAGACTTAGTGAGGAGAGTGGACAATTCTTCCATAAGAATCTGGCCTTCAAGCAAATTGGTGTAGAATAAATCAGGCATAAGAGCACTCTTGAACTTAAGTTTAAGTTACTAAAACATATCACAACAACATTATAATCAAACCTCCATTACAATAAAACCACAACACCTAATCTGGATCATCCATGCAGGAGAATTTCAACATAAGAGGAAATAGATCATAGAAACATTATAATCAAACTTCCATTAGAATACAACTACAACATCTTGTCTGGCTCATCCATGCACGAGTGTTTCAACATAATAGGAAACAAGATGGTGAAAGAAACTGACTTCTATTAATGAGAAAGTCCCGGGTATCATACATAACCAGAGAAAATATTTGTTATCAAACTATCACAAAAAAGGAATATCTTCTCAACCATCTACCCTAACATATTCTTCAACTGATGTATTTATACCCAAAAATAGTGGAAAACCGCTAGGAGCATGAGCTGACCATCATATCCAAGGATTTTGCATCTGTGCATCCTTTCTTCATACTGTGCATGTACGGTTTTGTCAGACGCAAGCTTATATCAGTGATCTGAAAATAGAAGGCTGACTTGTTATGCTATGAAAGCACCCTCTACTTCATTAAAATAAAACTTTACAGGACCTTGCTTCATATGTTAAAATATGCAAGATAGATTATGTGTTAATTTTATGCTTCTTCCTTTAAATGTTCATGTGTGAGAAAATGTTCTTTTAAATGGTTAAATATGTGCTTTAAATAAAAACACAGCAACATAACTTGCAGCAAATAAACCATCAAACTCACAACAATAACAACATGATAAAGGAGTTCACCCCTCTCCAGGCTACATCTCCTTGTGCCTCCATTAATGGACTTGGCTCTCTGGGATTAATTAGTCAAAATTTCTTTTACAAGTTGTTGCTCAACTCCAATGGAAAAACAGACTGTACCATTGAGATCAGAACACATAAAAACCCCAAAATTGGCTAATAAAACTCTGAAAACGGATCATGGCTCATCCGAGCATGACCTCTTCTACACCTGGCCTAAATCTTCCCTGAGATTCCTTGTGGAAAAAACACCTATAAAATTCCTCAAAAGCCTCTGAAACATGTCCCAATGTGTTCAGAGCATAACAATTAGCCATAAATGACTATTTAGTCACATAAAACAAACTTGGACTCACCAAAACATGACCTCAATCAATGAGGGCTTCAAGCTCCCTAGAGCTTGATGAGACTTCAATGGTGAAAAACCTGCATAAGAAGACTTCAAATGGCTATGAAAGCAGTTCCAATGGATTCCGCACGTCCAAAAACCCCTAGCTGGGCTTTTACGGCACCTCAATCGGCTATAAAATGAAGAATATAGGCCTCCTGCCATTCTCTTCCTTCAAGCTTGTTGATTCTGGTTCGCCAAAACGCACCTCTGTGTGCTTGAACCTGGCACACACGCTTATTTAAGTGCAAAAACCTGGCACCGGGTGAAACCACACCAACAGTGCGAACTGTAGGATGGTTATGGTCACGCCAACCCCTAACCGCCTAACACTCGGGCACATGAGGTCCTCCATACGACCGACACAAATATAAAAAAAGGCTAAGCGTTTCAAGCCCCTCGCACTCCCGGTTGTGGTCACATGGCGTAACACAAAGGACCACGGGCTATATTTAAAAACCCCCCATGCCATTTACCGGAGGGTATGGTCTCATGTATTAGAAATGTGACCGGGGGCTGGATCCCATTGTGTTGGCTATCGGAAGTCACCCCTGGATTGCTAGCAGGAGCAGAGCCCGACGCCCATCAGATTAATGTCACGGTTTGTTTAAAGGGTGATCAAATGGAGGAAAACTCAAACATCATTGTATCAACTCAGAAACCAGATCAGGCATGCATGAACGAGTGAGGTCTTGATAAACTCCAAACAGTGAGTCGTAGTAAAGGGTGAGCAGGCAGAAGACTTATGCAAGAAGGGTGCAAAGGTCTATAATAAACATCAGGTTTATCACAGACTGGAGCAGAAAGCATTCAAACACAAAGTCCCTTAATGTTCAAACACAGAAAACTAGAGAGTACAAAAATGCCACGACAAATCCTTTATCATAACATAACTGCAACAATCCACGTGAATCCTTCACTGTGAACACCCCGGCATGAGATGAAGCAAAGATGGAAGAAAGAAGAACTGTTTGTTATAAACCAAGAAGTCTCAAACACAGAGGCATAACCAGGAAACCAGAATGTCGCTGAAACTTTACAGTCGGGAGCTTAGCTCTACCATCGATAGATACAAAAATGGCAAAAATGCCTACATATACTCAAAACAACAACAGCAGCGGAACCAAGAAACTGCATTGAAAGCTTTGCATCTGCATGGCTTCTGACACTCTGTAGCCGCAGTCTTTGACTAATCGTGCAACTTGTGGCAGACGTGATAGATCTTCTGACAGTTACATCGATGAATCGACGTGCCTTCAATTCATTGTAGGACGTCCCCATTATGGCGGAGACGATGTCTAACCACCACCAACCGCTTCAATAACTGCTTCTTGGGATTTGAGTACGGCCCAGCCAACTCAACACTTCAGGATCTGGACGACTTCTTGCGCTGCCACCTGGAATAATTGAATAGCTTGAGGGATAGGTGTGGAGGCCAGCGTGGAGGATGAGGCGCATGATGGGAATGAAATAACTCGCCTTCAGGTGAAAGGCTGACGTGGAGAAGAACGGGACACGTGGCAGGCGGTGAGTGGATGATGAGAAGAAGGGAGGACCACGCGGACCAAAGAGGAGAGATGAATGGATGACACACGGCATCAGGGGAAAGGTGGAAGGGAGGATAGAATGGCAGGGATAGGGCCCACACTGGTTAATCACAGGTCAGTTGAGAAGGGCGAGGCTGTATAAGCACCGTTGATCTGGGCGCCTCAATCATGGTCGTCGGGA